>JAJMDY010000094.1:0-25201 GCA_030573885.1 Tetrapisispora pingtungensis (nom. inval.) | reverse complement strand
CAGCTTCTGTCTTACCAGCACCAGATTCACCAGAAATAATAACACATTGACTTTCATTATAAGCCTTTAAATTGTAAAACATTGATTCGGCAATAGCATAGACGTGTGGTGGGACTTCTAACCTATTTTTACCTTTGTAAGAATTTAAAACAGTATCCGTATATATACCTAAGTCTCTAAAAGGGTTAACACTAATCAACACATGACCAATGTATGTATAAATAGTACCATTTAAAAATCTTTTCTTTAAATTTTCATTAATAGACTCATCTGAAATTTTTGTTAATAATGTTAAATCAGATACACCTACTTCTTTCTTTTTACCAGAATCAAAGGTCGCCTTCTTAATATTAGCTGACCTTTTAGCTGGTTCTTGGGCATTCTTATTACGAGCACCTCTTTTGATAATAGCCATTTTTTATTTCAGATATTTTAAAACAACTAAATCAAATTTGATTCAATGAAAAATATTCTAACACTTATTCAAAAAATACTTAACCAATTAAATATATATTGTTATTTCAAATTGAAAAAATAACAAATAATGTTAAAATGCTACTTAATAAATTGTTAATTAGTAAGAATTGGACATTTTATAATATATAATTATATAAATAATTAAAATTTGTATCTCCCTTTCAAGAATTGATAATATCTATTTGTTCATATTACAGTATTTCATTATGAAAAATTACCGAACTTGGCTTAAATTTTAACTTAAAAAATATCTCGAAGCGGGAAATATTAAATCGCCCCTATACGTAATATCTAAAAAATAGAAATAACAAGAATGGCACAAATTAGCTCATAGTGAAAGACTATTAATATATTAACAGTAAAAAGTATATTGTTCAATTCTTATTGACAAATATTAAATGCCTGGAATAAAGAAAGTCGAATTTTCAATTTGTTGTAATCAGAGATATGTATGTGTTCATCTTCAAATATATTATTTTCAATGAACTTGTTTGTGGAATATAAACGTTAATTTAAAGGACTAAATTTGATTTCATTGTCACCAAAAATAAAAAAAAATTGGAATCCTGAAACAAATGAAATATATATAATAATGTTTATAAATTCTTTGTGAGTTTTATTATACATGTGTTACTTGCTATAAATGTATTTAATGCTTACCTCCGGTACGTTTGTGACGTAGTTCATTTTGTTCCTTTTCAACTTCTGAATCAAAAGAAATAAACTCATCTAAACCTTTACCGGCTGGTACCATTGGTAAAACTGGTACTTTCTTTTCAACGGTAACTTCTAGAAGCACAGGGCCTTCATAATTAAAAAATTCGTTTAATGTTTCACCCATTTTACTTTGGTCAGTTAATTTCATACCCTTCATACCCATAGCTTCCGCTAGTTTTACAAAATCTGGATTTAATTGATGTGTATGAGAATAGCGATGTTTATAGAATAAAGATTGCCATTGAGTAACCATACCTTGCTCTTCGTTATTTAATAATAAAATTTTGATTGGAGTACCTGCTTGAACAGCTGAGGATAATTCAGTTAATGACATATTAAATGAGGCATCGCCATCAATATCAATAACAACCGCATCTGGTTTAGCAACTTGGGCACCGATGGCTGCTGGTAAACCAAAACCCATAGTACCTAAACCACCAGAAGAGATAAAAGTCCGTGGTGTTTTCCAAGTCCAATGTTGAGCTGCCCACATTTGATGTTGACCAACACCAGTGGTCACGACAATTGGTTTGCCTGATTTGTTGGCGATTTCAGATAATTTAGAAATTACAGTTTGTGGTTTTATCTTTGAACCCGACGTTTCTTTTTGATAAGAATATGGATATTTCTTTTTCCAGCTGTTAATAGTGTCTACCCATTCTTTTCTTTGAGCTTCAGTGACAGCATACACTGATGGAATTAATTTTATTAGATTGGCTGCAGCATCACCTTCCACTGGTACTTGAGTTTCTACAACTTTATTAATATTTTTTGGAGAGATATCAAAATGAATGATACCACCTCTATTTTCTAAAGCTGCACGACGGGCTTCCGGAGCAAATTTACTAATATTTAATGTAACACGATCATCGAATCTAGCACCAACCGCTATAATTAAATCAGCATTTTGCATAGCTAAATTTGCTGGTGCATAACCATGCATACCCAACATGTCTAGTGATTTTGGATCTTCTTGATCAAATGCACCTAGAGCTTGTAAAGTAGTTGTAACTGGAATTTGTGCTCTCTCACTTAACTCTTTAATTAATCTTGGACCCTCTGCATTATTTAATATCCCCCCACCAACATATAAAATTGGTTTCTTTGCAATATTTATTAAATCTGCAGCTTTCTTTATATTAGCTTCAGAAAATTGAGTTTGTACAGTCTCGGTTAGTTTTTTTAATGCATTCGATGGAATAGTAGTTTTGATTGGAATTGGTGTCTTTAAAATGGCAGCTTGAACATCCTTTGGTAAATCAACTAAAACAGGACCTGGCCTGCCACTAGTTGCAATGTCAAAGGCTTCATTGATACATTTTGGTAAATCTTCTACACGTTTAACCATTACATTCCACTTAGTACAAGATCTAGAGATACCGATAACGTCAGCTTCTTGAAAAGCGTCAGTGCCAATAGCAGATGTTGGAACTTGACCGGCGAAAACAACCATTGGTACACCGTCAGCTAAAGCGTCGGCCATTGGAGTAACGACGTTTGTTGCACCTGGACCTGATGTAACCAGAACGACACCACATTTACCTGAAGCCCTTGCATAACCTTCGGCCATATGACCAGCACCCTGTTCATGTCTTGGCAAAACAAAATTAAAATCTTTGCTATTATAAATAGCATCATAAACAGGTAAAATTGCACCACCTGGGTAACCGAAAACAGTATCAACATTGTGTCTTTTCATCATTTCATGAAAAATTTCACCACCGGTTAAACCAATTAATGAATTATCCATTGAAGGATCCGAATGTATCTTTTTGGAAATTCTCACACTAATTGGTTCAACATTAAAACTTGGAGCAGGAGCAGGTCTAATGGATTCATCGACCTCATTTGAATCAACTATATTTGTATTTTGTTTAGTTCTGGTCGCAGCAGTTGTATATAGTCTTGATCTTGAACCATATCTTTGTACAACATAAGTAGTGTTTAAACTTTTTAACAACTTGTTACAATTTTTCCTAATAGGATGAGAAACATAAGATTGTGATATCATCATCGCGTTATAATATATATATATATATATAAATAAAAATGTAAATATTAATGTAGGTCTGTATGTAAATGTTTCTCAAGTTTAGCTATGTTCTAATACAAGAGCATATTAAGAGGAATTTAAAGGATCAGATAGAAATCATTAAAGTTCATAACCTATAATGTTTAAAGAAGAGAAATTAATATTGTTTATATATAAAATATCTAATTAATACTATATTTTAAACCTAGTGACTCATTGAACAAATTTCAATTGAAAAAATTATTTGTTCCAAATGCATGCTATTAAGGTAATTGAATCGTTGATGCTCTTCTTCTATTTTAAAATATAGGTAAATTTGGAAGACCTGCTAAAATAGTTCAATAACAGAATTAAAGGAAGCGGTTAAAAAATATTTAGATACTAAAAATTTTTAGGCATTAATTATTGATTATCGACTATTAATATCCGACGCAAAATAATTACAAAATCGTTTACAACTTCGAACAGTATATACTCAACTAATGAGAAACTAAATACCCTGTTTTAGTTTAAAAACAAGATTACGTACATGTTTAAAATTGGGTACAACATAGCAATTTGTAAAATATTTTGAATAGTCGTATGTGTTAATAATAATTTAACTAATGGATTTGCTTTATTCTTAAAAGAAACGGTGATATGATATGCAAAAGGCTTTAAACATGAAAGAGCGTCTTGTCTTGGTGAAAAAGAAAGAAAAGCCAGAGGATAAGAGCCTGTACCGGCAATTTGATGAATTTGAATACTGAATACGGTAGTAGATATTTAAATATGTTTCTCCACGATAGTGATTCTCATTCATAAGAGGTATTAGTAGTTTGAAAGGAGTGATCTTGAGCTGTAAGTTAATTATTTCCCTGTTAATTTATTAAGTTTCGAAATTCGGATGAAATCCATTATAATTAACAGTAGTTAATAAAACTATATATTTATATGTAAGGTTTATTTCATTATTTTATGTATTGTAAAAAGTACTTCAGTGATGATGGCAGTACATGTTGTGTGACCTTAGAATTTTTTTTTTTAGAATGGAGAAAAGTAAAATAAGTTAATGTGACAACTATTAAAACAAAATAAAAATTAATAATTGGAATAAAAAAAGGTATTACAGTATGTTTCAGAAGTGATATATTTTGATATATTCTGATTTGTGTTATTTGGAATTACTTGATCGAAAGTGTGATGACCCAAATCGAGCATAAGAAATGATTTAAATGAAGGGAATGCAAAAATAATTTAAAGTAAAATTGCGCATGTTAGCAAATGTGATTTTTACCCATTAATAGATACATTGTTATTATATAGAACGATAAGAATTTAAGCAATAATTTCTTGTTTTGGTTTGTTTGGATCACCAAATGTTATTCGTTCATTCTTATTCAGAACCCTTCAATAAAAATTATTCTTCAAACGTAAAGTATATAGTTTAAGGGTCTAAAGTCTTACAATTTGAAAGTTAAACATTTAGTTTAAATGCACCTAAGATTTTGATAAAATATTGGTTTCTTTTAGAAAGTAAATTTTAAAATGAAAATCTTGGATTATTGTCTTTATTACTACGTAATGTCTACAGTTTGAACCATGCTTGATTATTGTTCAAAAATAAGCATGCCACTATAACCAATTAAAAATTATGAATAATTAAAATAACGAATTATAAATACTAAGCATATTTCAAGATTAAGTGAAGTTACTTTTATTGAAAGTGTGAGACGATAGTAGAAGTAGATTCTGCTTTAGTAGCAGTAGTGTTTGATTTTATATTTAATTTATTGTTCATATTAGAGGTTATAGTATTACAGTATAATTCCTTGTCCTCTTTATGTAAGATTATATAATATATATTAATGTACAGAATCTAGAACTTATTTGTTCTGATTGATTGATAAAAATGCTTGCCTTTTATACCTTTTCGAAAAACGTCTGTCATATTCAAAGCCATCTTTTTGAATGAACTAAGCCTCTGTCGAATAAGCCTCCATAATGTTTTTGAGTAACGTTCTAAATATAGTAATAATTAATTGGAATTCTATCTTAATGTAATGATGACTTCTTAGTCCTAGACCTTTCCAACAAATATCTTATTTTCTTATATAGAAGCTAGAAAAACCAAGTTTCTAATGAACCTAAAAACGCAATTTAAAGTAGACTAAAAATTTAAAAGTTAACAATTAATTGGAGGGTTGGCCGAGTGGTCTAAGGCGGCAGACTTAAGATCTGTTGGACGGTGTCCGCGCGAGTTCGAACCTCGCATCCTTCAAATTTTTTTTGCCCTAATATTTTTATAGCCTTTGGTTCTAAACTTGCAATGGCATATTAATAGATAGTTTTTGTATTTTTTAAATCCTATAAAATATCTTTGATGATTTTTTAACTACGAAAACGTATTCATTATAATTTTGTTAAATATTCATTCCTATGTAAATCTCTTTACTTACTTTATTTTTTTGGGCTAAAGTATATTCATTGATTTTCTTTTTATCAATTTCAACTACTGCAACAACAACATTACCTGTTTCTAAATTATCAATTTTTGGATGTTTAATATTTCTTAAAATACTATTAATTACTCCAGAATGACAAGTAACAGATATGAATCTATCTTCTGATGTGGTTTGCTGAAATATTTGAACTAAACCTGCAAGAATACGTTGATCCATATCTGGAATTTTTTCTCTTGTTATAGTCCATAAATTATCTTCTTCTGGATATTCATGTTCGTATAACCAATTCACAACAGTACCAGTTTCCATTTTAAAAGGTTGGTATTCTTTTGTTGTCTCCGAATGACTTACTCTTTTATCACATGGATGTCTTCCTAAAATTTCTCTTATATTTTCAAAAATGTTAACATCAATTACTTCAGAAGCATTCGAGCCCAGAATTGCTTTATTTTGTTCTAAGCAAACATTCCATGACTCAACAAAAGTTTCTAAACATCTTCTCATTGGTGAACTAAAGAATTTTTGAGGCAAAATACCTAGATCGCTTACCATGGGAGTTAAAATATTTAAACCAGTAGATCTTACTTGATCCTTACCAACCGCAGTTAATTTTGAATCAACCCAATTGCCATAATCATCACCATCCAATACAGCCCATTTATTATCCCATTCTTGCATACCATATCTTTCGATAGCAGCATTATGGTAACCTTGGCCGTGTCTCGCAAAAACGACTAATTTATAATTAAAATCTTCATTGTCAGCTGGGATTGAATTATATAAATCTTTCCAATCGATGTGGTTAATTAATTCCAAATGATTAATTACAGTTGAATCCACACCGATAGAATCAGCACTGTCATAGCCGCGAAAGTAGTTTGGTAATGCTTTAATTGGCATAGTGGAAATATTAAATTAATCGATGCAAATGCAGTAAGAGTGATCTCTTGGTTTCCTTTATAATTTGATTATAAAAAATGAAAAAGTAATAAAATTATTTTTAGCTCTATTTTTTTATAACAGATCCTTTGATCAGTCTTTTATTTTTTTTTTAAGGTTAGATAAATTGATGCATATCATACCTAAAATCAAAAATCAAAAATCATTCCAACTTGATTTAAAAAAATTAAATCTGAGAACCTGTGTTAAAAAATTCAGAAAAAGTCGAAAAACTCATCAATTGTAAATAAAAGCATTAATCCGATATTTATGGAATACATAGCTATTGATCCATTTTTTTGATGATTTTTATGTAAGGACTATATAATTAAATATAAGTTTATTTCTTATCAATAGAATTAGTTTATTAGACAGAGATATTTAAGAACATATAAAAATATAAGTATGTCTGCAGAATCTACTACTTTTATTATTGATGTTTCGACATCGATGTTTAAGGGTAATACAATCCCAAATGTGATAAAATATTTAGAATACACTTTATTAGATAAAGTTAAAAGAAATAGAAAAACGGACTATTTGAGTTTATATTTGGCCAATCACTATGGATATACAACGAATTCACGAGATATACCAAATATCAATCAATTACTTGGTTTTACGGCACCCGTTACAGTGGATACTATAAACAATACTTTACAGACAATGAATAAAATCGTTGAAATGGGAATAATAAACAGAGACACCATGGATGAAGATGAAAAAGAAGTTGAAGAAGATGATGATACTATGTTACAATGTTTACTAGTTACTTCGTTGGATATTAAAGATAATTTTGGTAAAAGAAAGTTGAACAGACAAATTATAATATTCACTGACAATTTAAATAGCTTAGATGTCACAGAGGATGAATTACAAATTTTGAAAGATGAATTGGAATCTCGTATAATACTGATTGATTGTAATAATAGTGGAGAAGAAAATTTCAAGAAATGCAAATGGTCAAGTTTGTTAACTTCATTGAAGGGTTCTTTACATTTTAACTTAGAAGATTTAGTTGAACTGATGAATTCTCCGCAAATTACACCAGTAAAACCAATCAAAGTGTTTTCAGGAAAATTAAGACTAGGTGCTGATTTATTGTCTGAATCGTTAAAAAATAATATGGAGAATGAAGATATCAAACGAAAATTTGAAGTGGATGAAGATATAAATAATAGTAATTACCTTGCAATTTCTGTTGAAGGATACCCTGCTACAAAGCTGGTTTCAAATTTAAGTATGAAGACGGTTTTAAAGCCTGAGAACGAGAAAGAATCGAATGTGTATGGTACTGTCCAAACAGTAACAGAATATATGATTGCTACTGAAAAAGAAAATGTAACGGATGGAAAGGACTCAAAAGAAGATGAAAGTGAAAGTGATAATGAGAAATATGTTACAATATCTCCAAATTCTATATCAAAAGCTTATCGGTATGGTTCAGATTACGTTGTATTACCTGGATTTATTAATGACGAAAGAAGTATGAATAACAATGCTAATATCGATATTCGTGGATTTATGGATAAAATTGAATTACCAAGATATTATTTGAATTCGGAGAGTAAATTTATTTGTTTTGATAGTAAAACTGGCGCTAAAAGTGATTTTTACAGCTTTTATTCATTAATTGATGTCATGATTGAAAATAATAAAATATGTATATGTAGATACGTTCCTAAACAAAATGGTGAAGTTGAAATGTGTATACTATATCCTATGGTTTCTACAATTTCTGAAGAAAACACAATCAGATTTTTTGTATTAAATAGATTACCTTTTGCAGAGGATGAAAGAATATCTGATTTTCCTAAATTGATAAATAGATTAAGTACAAGCGGTAAAAAATTAGATCAAGACAACGAGGAAGAGATTGAAGAGATAGATAATGTAATGGCAGATTTCATTGATTTGATGGATACAGATAAATATGATAGTATTGATAATGATAAATATTATAAGACTGTTGAAAATTTAAAAGACATTAGTACTGTGCTACCATTACCTAGTGAAGATAAGAAACTAAAACAAGTCATTGAAAAAGATCCAATTTTAACATATTCAATTAATTTACATTTACAAAAAATTGAAATTAATGAATATATTCATAATAATTATATTAATAAAAATAATGATGATGATGCGAACGAGGTAAGAGATAAAATAGCTATGTTAATGAATAAACTGAAACCATATATTAACGAAAATGAAAAGACTAAAGAAGAAGAAGTAATAAGTAAATTGAAAAAATTATTAAAGATCAAAAAAATAACAGAGACAAAAGAAACAATAGAAATCTCAAAATCAGACAACATAGAAGTACCGACATTTGAAAAATTAATGGCAAGCGGTCAACGTTGAAAAAAACCATAATTCTCAACAGAACAAATTATATATTCATTAGTTTTAATTGTAATAAACCTAACTATCTCTATAATGAAAACAGATAAAAAAATAAAAACAAAATACTTCTTGTACAACAGACATCAGACCACTAAACTATAAAAAATACCTTTCATCGTGTATTAAAATAGAAAAAATAACCATCAAACAATTGTATTATTTTGTAAAGTCTAATGTGAACAGTGACTCCCAAAAACGCAACCACAATCGCCCACCAACGGTGCCCAGCAAAGCGCGACAGGAACTGTATTGTTAGCCGTTGACGAGCAACTTCAAATCTTCACCCTTAAAAAAGCTAAACACCCGCAGACATTCCGGACGCAGTTGAGCGTGGGGGGTAAATCACAAAATTACAAGCAGCTGAGCTCAATTCGAAGTTGGGACGGGGGTTTAGAATAGGGAGGCAACGCATCTGTGTACTGGCTATTGCTGCTAACTATGTGTTACCACAATCCACCCCAGCGTACATTCATTCTTTTTTGGTGAGTTGAAGTTTCCTATTGTTGAAGGATTTGTTTTGTATCACTGCTCCATTGACTACCACATTATTCGGTCATTTGGCATTATTGTGAGATACCAAGGTTATTGTAACAATGCCTAAGATTTTACCATGTCTTTATTGCAACAGTTATAGATCTTGGAGTTAATTAATTGTTGCATATTCAATTTGATGAAGAAATCGGTTTCAATTGCAGTAACATTACGCTTTCATTTAATTTGTCAATTGACAATCTTCGATCTATCTGCTTGGTATTTGTATATAAAGGACCTTTTTTCCTTTATATCCTTTTTCTTTTGCTTTCATCATATCTTACTTATTTATATGAATATATAGATATACTCAGTTTTTTATTTTTAAATATATTGACATATATACACATATACGTATACATATATATAACAAATCAGCTGGAAAAACAATAATGACTCTCGTATTTGAAGAAATTCCAACCAAACCCTATCAAGATCAAAAACCTGGTACTTCAGGTTTACGTAAGAAATCCAAAATCTTTATGAATGAACCAAATTACACTGAAAATTTCATTCAAGCAATTTTTGATGCTATTCCTGAAGGCTCTCACGGTTCAACGTTGGTAGTTGGTGGTGACGGTCGTTTCTATAATGATGTTATCTTACAATTAATAGCCGAGATTGGTGCTGCTAATGGTGTTCAAAAATTGATCATTGGTCAAAATGGATTATTATCAACTCCTGCGGCTTCTCATATTATTAGATCTTATCATGAAAATGTGACTGGTGGTATCATACTTACCGCTTCACATAATCCAGGTGGCCCAGAAAATGATATTGGTATTAAATATAATTTATCAAATGGTGGTCCAGCTCCTGAATCTGTAACAAATGCAATTTGGGAAGCCTCTAAAAAATTAACTCATTATAAGATAATTAAAAATTTCCCCAAAATTGATACTTCAAAAATTGGAGACAATATTAAATATGGCCCTTTATTAGTTGATATTATTGAACCAACTCAAGCTTATATTGCCTTTTTAAAAGAAATTTTTGATTTCGATTTGATTAAAAAATTTATTGATAATCAACGTAAAACAAAGAATTGGAAATTATTATTCGATTCGTTAAATGGTGTTACAGGCCCTTATGGTAAAGCAATCTTTGTTGATGAATTAGGTTTACCTGCTAATGAAGTTCTACAAAATTGGCATCCAAAACCAGATTTCGGCGGTATTCATCCGGATCCAAATTTAACTTATGCAAAAACTTTAGTTGATAGAGTTGATAAAGAACAAATTCAATTTGGTGCTGCTTCGGATGGTGATGGTGACAGAAACATGATTTATGGTTATGGCCCAGCTTTCGTATCCCCAGGTGATTCTGTTGCTATCATTGCTGAATACGCTGATGAAATTCCATATTTTGCTAAACAAGGTATTTATGGTGTTGCAAGATCATTCCCAACTTCAAGTGCAATTGATTTGGTTGCTAAAAATAAAGGTTTAAATTGTTATGAGGTTCCAACTGGTTGGAAATTCTTTTGTGCATTATTCGATGCAAAGAAACTATCTATTTGTGGTGAAGAATCTTTCGGTACTGGTTCCAATCATGTTAGAGAAAAAGATGGTGTTTGGGCAGTCATGGCTTGGTTAAATATTTTAGCTATTTACAATGAACATCATCCAGATGATGACGCTTCCATTAAGACGATTCAACATGAATTTTGGAATAAATACGGTCGTACTTTCTTTACTCGTTATGATTATGAAGGATTGAAATCAGAAGATGCTGCAAAAGTTGTTCATTTATTATCAGAATTTGTAAATGACAGTAACACCAAGAATACACCATTCCCAGGTGACGACAGCTTAAATGTTATCGATTGTGGTGATTTCTCGTACACTGATTTGGATGGTTCTATCTCTACTCATCAAGGTTTATTCTTCAAATTATCTAATGGTACGAGAATTGTATTAAGATTATCAGGTACTGGTTCTTCTGGTGCTACAATTAGACTATACGCTGAAAAATATATTAATGATGCTACCAAATACAATGATTCTGCAGATGCTGTTTTGAAGCCAATTATTGATTCAGTTGTCAAATTCTTAAGATTTAAAGAATTTGTTGGTACTGATGAACCAACGGTTAAAACATAATGAATTTCATTTGCATGAAATATCAATGAATTGAGTTGTTGCTCAAGACCCCATAATAAAAATATTGAGACAAATTACTATATAAGTATATAAATATATGATTAGAAAACTGGGATATATAGAGAGCTATAATAAATGTGTATTGACTTAAAATATTAATTCTTTTATTAATAATATTAAAAAATTAAAGTTAAAAATAAATGCTTTTCAAAATTAATATTTTATAAATTTGACATAAAAGTGGGCGTGCATACATTTGTATGTATTTTAGTTCAAGGATGTGTTATTATCACCGATTAATTTAATTTTTCAAAGTTTAGCTCTATTTTGGTTTTTCATAATGCACGAATTTCTTAGAATAAAGAAGGATCCGTTAATATCGATAACTTTTGAAAAATAACAATTAAATTGGTTAAAAATTAATTAGAATATTCTTTAGAGTTAGTTATATCTAATAGTATATAGACAATTACCATTTTAAAATACCTTTATTATTTATTTATAAGACTATTAAATTTATAAGTTGGTTAGTAATAGTTACATTAAATAGCTTGTTATTTGTGTTTGGGACTGAGAATATTTTACGATCCTTAATTCAAAACTAGATCAGTGAAAAATTAATTTTTTCGTGAATTGTTTCGATATTGGTATACAAATTGAATTAAATAAATAACCTTAAGATAATGTATTCATGGAAATTATCTAAATTTAGGTTTGGCAAATCTGACGAGAAAGAGAATGATAATAAAAATAATGACAATACGGTTAAAGATGAACCTGTAAATAAAAAAAGTAGTTATATATTTAGTAAGATGTCTTCAAGAAATGATGATTCAGATATAACTGATACAGAAAAAAATTCCATTAATAGAACAACATCATCCTTAGGTTTAAGTAGTACAAGAAGTAATAAAGGAAATGGAACAGCTATATCAAAAAATTCAAGTTCTACCGATATCAGTAATACAATTCAAAATGGTAATACAGACAGCACTATGCATGATATTATTAACAATGATACAACAACTGCTGGAAAAATGACAATTAAAGTTTATAAAGGTTCGGGATTTAATTTGCCATTTCCTCTAACCTCGAACGAAGGAATTTTAAGTAAACTGATACAAGCTGGTGAACTCAACTCAGATTCGACAACCACTGATATGGCTAGTTTGATTAAAACATTATCTGATATGAATATTGAAAATCAGCAAAACACTTCAGATGAAATTGTGCTTCCCAGTGAAACACTTTGTAAGCATATTCCAGCAACGATTAAGATACCAGGATCTGAAGGTTTAAATCCTTTAATATATTTTACAATCGAATTTGATAACACCGTTGCCACGATATTACCAGAATCTGGTACTCTTAACCAGCCAACATTTAATAAAATTTCATTATTTGATGTAACAAGAATTTTACCAAGTTTAAAAATTGATGTTTTTGTCCGCATACCTTCTGTTTTATTACCATCAAAAACTTGGCAAGAATCTAATAGTTATCAAAATGAAAAATTAAGGACTTTATTTGATAAACTAAACAACAACCAAGATATCCAAATCGGTTCTTGTACATTACCCATCAATCTAAAAATCGACTCAGCAGCAAATATTAGACTTTACAATCATTATTGGCTCGACTTGGATGATGATTTAGGTAAACTTAATGTTACAATCGATTATAAACCTACTAAGAACAAAAAATTATCTATTGAAGATTTTGATTTGTTGAAAGTTATCGGTAAGGGTTCGTTTGGTAAGGTTATGCAAGTAAGAAAAAAAGATACTCAAAAAATTTATGCTTTAAAAGCAATTAAAAAAGCTTATATTATTTCCAAATCAGAAGTTACCCATACTTTGGCTGAAAAGACGGTTCTTTCAAGAATTAACTGTCCGTTCATTGTTCCATTAAAATTTTCCTTCCAATCTCCAGAAAAATTATATCTAGTTCTTGCCTTTATAAATGGTGGTGAACTATTTTATCATTTACAAAGAGAAGGCAGATTTGAACTTTCAAGATCGCGATTTTATACAGCTGAATTGCTTTGTGCCTTAGAAACTTTACACAAATATGATATTATTTATCGTGATTTAAAACCTGAAAATATTTTATTAGATTATCAAGGTCATATTGCATTATGTGATTTTGGTTTATCCAAACTTAATATGAAAGACAAGGATAAGACAGATACCTTTTGTGGTACTCCAGAGTATTTAGCTCCAGAATTACTTTTGGGACAAGGGTATACTAATGTTGTAGATTGGTGGACTTTGGGTGTTTTGTTATATGAAATGTTAACAGGCTTACCACCATATTACGATGAAGATGTACCAAAAATGTATAAGAAAATTTTAAAAGAGCCATTACGATTTCCTGATGGGTTTGATGAAGATGCTAAAGATTTATTAATTGGACTATTGAGTCGTGATCCAAAAAGGAGATTTGGCTATAATGGAGCTGAAGAAATTAAAAATCATCCATTTTTCAATAATCTTTCTTGGAATAGGTTATGGATGAAAGCTTACATTCCGCCATTTAAACCTTCAGTGAGTAGCTTGATTGATACTAGTAACTTTGATCAAGAATTTACCAAAGAAAAACCAGTTGATAGTGTAGTTGATGAATTTTTAAGTGAAAGTGTTCAACAACAGTTTGGTGGTTGGACTTTCGTTGGTAACGAACAATTAGGAAGTTCTATGGTTCAAGGAGGGAGTATACGATAATTGAAAATACAATTGCTACTAAAGGATTGTTATTGTTTTTTCAATTATTCACTGAAATAAACAATTAATGTTTATAGTATACATAGACGCATATAATCTATTTTTATGTGTATATATTAAACATAGAAATGATAATTTATTTTAATTTTATTATATAGATAAGTTTGTAATTCGAGCTATAATATTATAACAATAAACAAGATCATATCATTAAATGCTCAATTATTTTTGTTCGCTACACTTCATTTAGTGAGCGTACCTTACCTAACAATTTTTTAAGAATTTCTTTTTTAGCGGGGCAAAATATAAGTGGTAAAAAAAATTTTAAAAATCCTAAATTCTTAATCATTTACAAACTATAAAAAATAAATAAATAGTCATCTTAATGCACATTATTTGATATTTATGTTCATAATTAGTGATAAAAAAAGAAAATAGAAATTAAAAACTAAATAATAGTTAAATTTAAAGAAGCAGAAGCAACTGTTAATTTTTGCTCACAATATAATTTAGGTTAAGGAACTTAAATAATAATAAAGAAAAAATTCATTTATAAATATATATAATAGGGAGGTTGTGGTATATTCAATATAATATATAGGAATATATATATATATTAGACCATTTATTAATAGAAAATATGATAGTACTGGATATTGATCATAAAATAGGGACTGTGCTGTCAACAGACTCCATTAACAGATACCCTATAAATGAGCCCTATCCAGTTCCTCCCGTTGATCGGGATAGTGATACAGTAAGTTTGGCGTTTTTGATTAGTCTGTCGGTAACGTTTGCATTATTAATGATTTTTCTACTAGCCATGGCTGTCTATGTTATGTTCTGTGCTGTTGATGAAGCGGAATATGATGAAGAAACTGGAGCCGCAGCTGCTTCAAATTCACTAAACATTAGTAGTTTCTTTGGGTCCAAAGGGAGCATTCTTCTTGATTCAAATTTCACCGAACCTGGTGAATTTGATGACGATGGTGCACTACAAGAATTGGAAGCTACAGAGTTAGTCAAATTATCTCCTTATGAAATCGAATTATATAAAAGATCAAAGGAATTTCAAAAAGTCAATCCACCAGTGGTTCATAATTTTGGCACATTTTTAAATGATACAGATAAAAAATACATAAAAGATCGTGGTATACAAAGTTATTATTTTTATCCAAGTATAAATGATAATGTAGACGAAGACGGTAATTTTTTTCCTAGTTTCTTGGTTCAAGATAAATTGGATATTAGTTTCACTCAGTTTAATAGAAGTTCATCAACTTTGTTAAACTATCCCTTACCTAATAACAAGAAAGATGCAGTTTATTTTGAAGTTAAAGTTTATAAATTACCGAAAAATAGCAATGCAGTATTTAGTATTGGTTTAGTAACAACACCATACCCTTATTTTAGACTCCCTGGTACATCATCCTATTCCATTGCATATGAGTCTACTGGTAAACTACGTATAAATAATCCATTTACAGCAAGTACCTTACTTCCAAAACTACAGGAAGGTGATGTTGTTGGTTTTGGTTATAGATACAAACTTGGTACAATTTTTATTACTCATAATGGTAAAAGAATGATGGATGTCACGAATAATGTTGGAATTGATTTATTTGTTAGCATTGGTTGTCTAAATGCATCATATACGAGAACATATACTAGAGATGGCTTATTAGAAGATCCAGATAATGTAAGCTTTAGAGAAGCTTTATCCAATGGTGAAGAAATTGAATTACCGGAAAAGCTAGTTACTGTAACAGATCCTTCAACTGGAATTTATGTACCATGTGATGAGTTAGAATTACAGGTCAATTTAGGTCAAGTAGGTTTTGTTTTCATTGAAGCAAATGTTAAAAAGTATGCATTTGGTAGCGTTAACGGTGAAATTGGTATACCGCCATCATACAACGGAGAAAACTTTAAAAAAAATACCATCTTACAAAAAGGTGATGAATTACCCCCAAACTATTATGTTGATAAGACTGAAGAAGATCTTTTTTTTGGTGATATCCATATAAATGAAAGTAAAGGTAGTTCATCAAGACGAATTAGTGGAACTAACTCAAATACAAGAAGTTTGCATAAATCGCATAATTCTGTGAAGCTTAATGATGACATTGGATCATATGAACATAAATCATCTGCTTTTGATAAAGAACATAATTTTTTCGAAAATTTAGTTATTGATAAAAAACTAAATGATAATTCACATGATATAATAATTGTAAATGAAATAGTGCCTGGAGCATCAGGAAATTTAACAATACCACAATCAAATAGTTCAGAAACACAAGAAGAAAACTTTAATACTGATACAAATAACGGTAATGATAAAAGGGTGGATATTGCATCATCAACAAATAAATTGAATGTAAAAAAACGTAAAAATAAAAAGAATAAAAAAAAGAGAAAGCATAAATAGGAACATCAGATATAGAATATTTATATAAACTTTATTTTGGGAATTTTCTATGATTTAAATTTATTTTTCGCTCTCAAAGATCTAATTTATAATATTTTTTCAAATAATATACATATATTAAATTAAATTACCAATGCCATAAAATTAATTTGATGCAACTTGATCAATTGGAAATTGAGTGGTTTTATCAGTAAAAAATTAATTTTAAATCAATTGAAATGTAACTAAAAAAGGTGAATGTAATAAGCCATGTCAATTTTTACTTAGATTTCAGGGCTTTGCGATCTCATAAGCCATAAAACTTACGACGCCTCAAATACATAAAAAAAGTACAATATAGCAAAAAAATGCGAGAGAATATTGTTTTACATTTTTTCGCATAGAAAGTTACCTATTGGTATTATTCATCTATGTAACTAAGTAATATTCAATACCTAAATCCCAATACACAAAGCAGTCAGTATATTGAAAAACATGTTAGCATAGCAAGTAAGGGAAAAAATAAGACACTTTGCTGCATATTGTTATCAATTTAAGTTTTTGAACTATGTAACATTAGCCAATTCAACTAATGTACAGCCACCAGCATAAACAAAAGCAAAAGATAAAAAATAATTGCACTGTTAGCCATTACTAAATATTTAATAATTTTAAAAGTTGTTGTTATTTTATAAATTTATTTTACAATTAACCGTCGCCCCACTACAATTTTTCAAAAAAATTCAACTTTGTTTTTTAACATTTCGAAACGATTTTTAAACTCAGTACATCCGGCCAGGCAAATTCTGCGCCGTTACTGAAAATAAGAACTTTAAAGCTAGGCTAACGTTGAAAAAGTTCTTTCAAAGCCGAAAAATGTACATACTGAAATTACGAAGACGCAGATTATAAAATTTTTGATGTATCGATTTTTTTAGATATTTTTCGAAATGAAATTTTTTTGACATAAAAAAATCATTGTTAAATTATTGAAATATCATTTAGAAATGTAGTAATGAATTGGCGTAGAAACCCTATTTTTATAAATAATTTATTAAATAATTAAATAAGAAATTATTTGAATGTTGACAATAATTATTACAATGGTTATAATTAATGTTAATATCGTTTTGCAGCCATATTAAAAATAATTCATCTATAAAGTATTGATGGATATAATATACTGTAAAAAAGTTTAAAAGCCTAGTTTTCTGTATTCCATTTTTGTTAATTAACAGGCTCATTTGATTAATTTCCTTTGTCAATAATTTATTGGTTGAAAAATATCTGAAGACTATTGTTTAACAATTTATATTGTTTTGGCCTACTGTTAATTAATTTTATTTAAGCAAATAGAAAGTGGTATTTGGAGGACATACAAGAATTATTCATTTACTGGAATATTATATAATAATTCAAGTTTAAAATTATCTAGTTATTAAAATATATAAAATAAATGCATTTGAAACTACCTTCGAAAGCTGAAGTAGATACCTCATCACTATCGGATGTTTCATCGTTAGTATCGATTGATTCTGAAGAAGATACCTCATTATCCAAAGTTGATTCCAATTTTTCTGATATACTTCGTGGTCAAGACACTGAAACTATTCCAAACCCAAAAAAAGTTGATAATCTAGACGACAACTCTAGTAAAATAAAATCAAAACATTCTAAAAACAGTAAAGGTGATCACAAATTGAAAAAAATTACTTCTTATTCTGCAGATTTTCAACCTTTGATGTTCAAAATGAAATTACCAGATGATGAATCAAATATAGATCTTACAAAAAAATCAAACTTTAATAATATAAAAAAAGAAATAAATAAGGATTTTAAAGAAACTGATACCAATTTACAAAATGATATGATTAATATAAGACAAAGACTGATAAATTTACCACCAGATGCCCCATCGCTTTTTAATACAATCGATGAAGAACAACTTTGCAAGTATTTAAAGAATCCAAATTATATTAAATTATATAGAAAGAGAAAAGATATGAGGAGATTTAGTAGAATGTTCATGGCTCAAGAATTAAAAATTAATAACACAGAATATCCAACTACTGATACTGAAAACGAGAGTAATACTAATAGGAGTTCATCTGGGACTATAACATCAGTTCGTTCCACTAATTCCAATGTCAATGTCAAAAACATAGATGTCAAAAATGCTACATGGGTTACTAAATTTAGTTTGGATGGTAAATATATGGCAACTGCTGGTAAAGATGGCTATCTTAGAATATGGAAAGTTATAAGTTCACTAATGGAAAGGTGGGATTCAGTAAAACCAGATCTTGAAAAATTAAAAAATGGTAGAAGAAATTCAGTTTTCACAAGAAGTAGAAATAATAGCACTGCTAATCCGACAAATATAGTTACTCCATCTAAATTAAACAATTCACTAAATAATTTTGAAACTGAATTCAAAAAATATTTAGACTTATCAGATTATAAATCAACTGATGTTAACAGTACGGATGACACCCATTCTACAACCGATAATGATGATAATACTACTTTATATAACGAATCAAATGAATCTTCGCAATTGAAACGAAGTATCAGTAATGATGCTGATGATTTGAATATGAATTCAGATTCTACTATGAATCTTTTCGCGCCAGTTTTTAAACCTCATCCTGTGAAAATATTTCAAGAGCACACCAGTGACATATTGGATTTAGATTGGTCAATAAATGGGTTTATTGTTACATCATCAATTGATAAAACAGCCAAACTATGGCATGTTGATAAAAGCAAATCTTTAAGAACATTTTCCCATCCAGACTTTGTCACCGCAGTAAAATTTCATCCTAATGATGACAGATTTTTTGTCAGTGGCTGTATTGATCAAAAATGTAGATTATGGTCCATTTTAGATGAAGAAGTAAGCTATGAATATAATTGTCAAGACTTGATAACAACTTTAACATTATCTGACGATGGTAAATATACAATTTTGGGTACTTTGAACGGTTATATTCATATCTTGGAAACTAATGGTTTGAAACTTGTTTCAGCTTTCCATGTAAGACAGAGAACTGAATTAGAAACTTCAGATGGCAAAGGCATTTTGTCTGGTTTTGTTAATAAATTACAAGGCCCGCGTATAACCGGTTTACAATGGTTTATTCCAGAAAATATTGGTAAAGAAAGGATTCTTGTAACTTGTGATGATTCTAAGATTAGAGTTATTCAACTGGAAGATATGACCTTGGTTGAATATTTGAAGGGTTTCCAAAGTAAATCAAGTCAACATCATGCTCAACTATCTATGACTGCTGGTGAGCCGATTGTTATTAGTAGTAGTGATGATTATTGGATTTACTTTTGGAAGTTACAATCAAATGTTGACGAAACTCACAGAAAAGATATTCCAAGAACTGGTATTCATAGGACACTGGGTATTAAAACCTTAATTAAGAAAACACTTACTTCAAAAGAGAGCAAAGGTAGAGCAAGATCGAACTCTACCGGTAGAACACATCATTTACACATTCCAAACTTATTACGTTGTAATAAGATTATTAGAAATTCAGCATATATAGCATTCCATGCTCACAATAGCCCGATTACGACAGCTATAATGGCACCACCTGAGACGTCTAAAATTTTGTCATTATCCAACGATTTAATCTGTGAACTATCTACTGAATATTTCTCAGAAATAGAATCTAAATTACAAGATACTATTGTTGAAGAAAGTAATTCTGAGTCAAGTTTGTCTCCTTCAAATTGTAATCTCTTGCGTAAAACTAAAGCAGATAAGAGTCTCGACAAAAATTTTAATTTGAAAACTCATTCAGTTCTTCCAAATATGGTTGACGCAGTTGGTACGATCATTGTTTCTACTGATAATTGTGGTAATATTCGTGTATTTAGAGTCGATATGCCTTCGCGTATTAGAAAGATGGTAATTAAGAAACTAGAAGATAGGAAGGCGAAGGAAAGGTTGAGTAGTTCAGTTCCTGTATCCAGTGTTAGTTCAAGGAATTACTCCACTACAGATAGTGAAAATCCATCTGTTTCATCAAAGAAATTTGATTGCGTACTTGCTAACCCAAAATTATCGGGTTATTCTGTACCAGCATATTCCTCATCAAATACAATTGAAACTTTAGGAAGTGGCAATAGAACGGTCGCTTCACTACCTCCTGATAGCCAATGTACTGTTTGCAACGGTACTAAATTTGAATTGCATCCTAATACGGAGATGGGAAGTGGCGCTTATGCGTATTATTGTACTGAATGTGGAACAGTTTATAACAATTTTAGATGAAATATTTCTAATTCTTCTGCAAGCAAATATTATTACTTAAATACAAGCATTTACACACAGGCACATATATTTATTTATTTTTTTAACGAAATAATATATAATAATTATAAATGAATTTATACCAAAATTGATTAATCTGTGTCACTAAAGCAGTTTGACACTTTCATTTCTTTACGAAATTAAATAATTGAATTAATATTTTTAATTTTTATTATTCCGGTACCGGCCCGTCAATTTCAAATTTTGCGGAGCATTTTTTGCGAAATGAAGACTCATCGCATCAAAATACCTAAATTATTTTTTCAATTGATCTATTTCCAAAGTATTAGAAATTTAATACCTTAAATCCTCAACAACAGTAAGATATTATCATTTTAAGTTTCAATTAGAGAGGGAGTTTTTTTATGAAGTAAGAAGTTTATCTCGAAAACACCACAGTTCATACGTTTAACGATAAAAAATAAATATGATTCATAGCATTTATAATATTCTATAAAAAGATATATAAGTAGTTACAACTGTAAACATAGTTCTTAACTTATTCATTTTACGTTATCCAAATTAAAAATACTTGGTTATTATATAATTTAAAAAATTTCAATTGATACAGACAAAACGTTAATAATTATAATATTTAGGTATTATATTTGGCTATAGTATTAATAACTAAATAAAATATAAAATATAAAAAAGATTGATAGAATTTCCATAAAGATAGAAATATTGTTTGAATAATGTCAGAAAAAGTTCAACATGCTGAAAAGAGTGCTGCTCAAAAAATCTCTAAATTTGGCTCATTTACTGCAGGTGGTCTTGCAGCATGTATTGCTGTTACATTCACGAACCCTATTGAAGTTATTAAAATTAGAATGCAATTACAAGGTGAACTAGCTTCGGTTGGGCAAGGCATATATAAAAATCCATTTCAAGGTATTGGTGTTGTATTCAAAAATGAGGGTTTTATGGCATTACAAAAAGGTTTAAACGCTGCTTATATTTATCAAATTGCATTAAATGGTTCAAGATTAGGTTTTTATGAACCAATAAGATTTGTTCTAAATAAATCTTTATTCCCAGGAATCGATCCACATTTGAAACAAAATGTTGCAGTTAATGTTACAGCAGGTGCAATATCGGGTATCATTGGTGCTGTTGTTGGTTCACCGTTATTTCTAGTCAAAACTAGATTGCAATCTTATTCTGAAGCATTTAAAGTTGGTGAGCAAACAAGATATTCGGGTGTTTGGAATGGTTTAAAAGTTATTTATAAAACTGAAGGTATTAGAGGTTTGTATCGAGGTGTTGACGCAGCCATACTAAGAACTGGGGCTGGTTCGTCTGTACAACTACCTATTTATAATACAGCAAAGAGTTTCTTAATCAAATCAGATTTGATGAAGGAAGGACCAGCTTTACATTTAACTGCTAGTACTATCTCTGGTTTAGGTGTTGCAGTAGTTATGAATCCTTGGGATGTTATTTTAACTAGAATATATAATCAAAGAGGTAATAAATATAAAGGTCCGATTGATTGTCTAATAAAGACTGTTAAAATTGAAGGTATTTCGGCTTTATATAAAGGTTTTGAAGCTCAAGTTTTCCGTATTGGTCCACATACTATAATGTGTTTAACATTTATGGAACAAACAATGAAATTAGTCTACTCTATCGAAAAGACTATTTTGGGCCACGATTAATTAGCGAAATAAACACCCATAATCTCTTATATTCTTAACCATAAAATAAAAAAGTTTGGATGTATATAATAAAAATACCTATCAATACAGAAAAACTAGAAAAGATGTACTGATACAATTATAGATAGAAACAGTATTAATTTTATATAAAAATAATTCTTTGAATTAATATCAGTTTTAGATTACTCAATATGTATATTTTTTTATATGACTATCTTCTCTATGACAGTTGTTTTCTCTTTTTTATTTCTTTCTGTTTCCCTTGCCTCTTCTATTTTATTCAAATAACTATTATAAACAACAACTTCTGCAACAAGAACCAATATACCAAAAAATAAACAAAGTAGGATTCTATATTCTGGTGAAACTACCATTGATGATTTAGTCCAGTACCAAATGGCCGCTATGACAGATAGTACACTAACAATAATGTTAAAAATTGTGGTAATTTGCTCTTTCAATTGCTTGTTTATTTGCGCTGGTGACAAGTAATCATCTCCATATGTTTTTGATTTCAAATTGCTTTTTTCTATCATTTCTTGATAAGCATCTTCTTCATTCTTTAATTTTAGAAAATTCAATTGTTTTTTAAAATCCTCTGAATAATTACAGCCAGGTACTCGTTTTTCTTTAAATTTGAATTCTAAAGGACTCAATAACAGTTTGAGTGATATATTCGATTTTTCATTTCTGTGTAATTTATAGAAATCTTTTAAGGCATCCATAGAAATATAGCCATTTGAAATTATCGAAGTAATTTCTTGATCATTAGATTCATTTTTAATGACATTGAGAAAATCTAGAATATTGTTGTTTAATTTTATATCAAACATGGTTAGGATTTTATATTATTATATTTAGTCATTTTATTGTTATCAAGATACACCATTAATTTTATTTCAAATATTATATATCTTATTTTAACATTTTTTTTTCAAAAGTTCAATTTCAAAATATTGATGAGTAAAAGAAAAGTGAAAAAAGCTAACGCAAAGGTAAATTTGACACAACTAGGTTATTTAAAGTAAATAAGAATTTATAGATATAAAAGAAAATCTATGTTAGTTTTTAAAATATATAATTAAATGAAAAAAAGTATTTAATATTGTAAGTATATATTAACCAACTCAATACATGTATTGAGAAGCTGTCCATTTTTGTTGTGGTCTTAAAGTAACAAAACTATCAATATGACCTGGTTCAATACATAACATATTTTTGTAACCATCCTTTGGTTCGAAATCACCCATACCTTCTGATTTCTTGATCCATGGATTCCAGACAACAACATCTGGTAAATTTTCTCTTACTAAACCATGTATCAATTGACCAGTACTTTTACTTTGTACTCTAACGTTTTCTTTCGTGGCGACATTTAAATATCTTCTGTCAACTTCTCTATCGATGATAACGTCTGCATTTTTTTCAGTAGCATCTTTTCCTGTTAAATTATCATGAGTGATTTGATTTTGTAAGCCAAAGACTTTAACATTTTCAATTGAATCTTCAATGTTGTAATAAGTGTGAAATAACCAATTGAAATCAAAAGATATGTTAGATTCATTTTTGATATCGACACTTGTCTTTAAATGATCGTATCCTAATTCAACATTAAATAGAACAGTAAATTTAAATGGCCATAATTTAATTAAATCAGCGTTAGCATTTTTTTCAGTTAATTCGAATTGAACGGTTGGGGGATAAGATCTAACAACACCCTTAAAAGTCCAATTCGAATTTCTCGCAAAACCATGTTGTGGTAAATCCTTTAAATACTCATCAGTAGTATTTTTACCGAATACTGGGAATACTAATGGGATACCACCTCTAACAGGTTTTGAACCGTCTAGTTTAGCACCAGTAGATAACCATAATTGTTCTACACCTTCTCTTTTCCAAGAGTATACAGTGGCACCGTATTTTAGAATAGTAACAGAAGTTTCCTTGTTTTCTGGATGAGTTAATGTTACGATACTGGAGGTTTCTTTTATAGTAGCCATTTTTTTCAATTTTTCAATTTTTAATAACAAATACTATTCAATTGATTTTTTGTTGTGGTTCTAAAATAAATAAATATATTATTACAATAGAGCTTCTAAAATTATCAAAATTAATGTATTATTTATTTTTAGAATTAATAAGGTCAATTCAAATATTAGTTTATTTTAAAAATTTCAATAATACATCAAATTTCAATAAAAAAAGGAGGATATTTTCATAATCCATAAAGAGCGCTTAATAATAAGAAATTCAATTTGCAAATTATTAGATCATAAATTTCTTATAAAAGTTGTTTAAGTTACCTTGTTTAATGTGTTGGAGATTTCTAGAAATATGAAGTTACTATTCCATTAAAATACAAATCCAATTAATTATATCTAAATTGAGAATATTACTTTTGGAACATTCTAGAAGCTATCTCGACAGGAACTTAA
>JAJMDY010000093.1:0-25369 GCA_030573885.1 Tetrapisispora pingtungensis (nom. inval.) | reverse complement strand
TAGATTCTGTACATTAATATATATTATATAATCTTACATAAAGAGGACAAGGAATTATACTGTAATACTATAGCCTCTAATATGAACAATAAATTAAATATTAAATCAAACACTACTGCTATTAACGCAGAATCTACTTCTACCATCGTCTCCGACTTCCAATATAAATATATTTTGAATCTGAGAAAAGTTTTTAATTTTCTATTACTGGTAGACCTTAAAACAATGTCATTATTTGTCTTGGTTAAATCTCAAAATGGGAAGTCAAAATATTTCACATTAGTGAAACTAATTTTTTAAGGAACAACATTTTATACTGTTTCCTTTACGAATACATTGATTATTTACAGAATAGATGCGTACTAAGAATGTTTCAAACCATTTTTTTCAATAATTACCCATCAATTTTAACTAACTTTTTTTCTCTCTCCGTTAAGTATTGTTGGTTGTTTGGCCGAGCGGTCTAAGGCGCCTGATTCAAGTATTAGTTTATTTGACTACAGTAAAACTGTGGGAACACTCAGGTATCGTAAGATGCAAGAGTTCGAATCTCTTAGCAACCATTACTTTTTAAAGTCCACTTTTATTTGTAATTATATAATGTGCTAAAGATTTGTATAATATCTTTTATCATTTGTGTTTTCGAAAATAGAACGTGAATGGATTTTTTTTTATTTAGATCGATTTATTACATGTCTCAAATCACAGCTGGTTAATTGTTTATCGTTTACTCTTTCAAGACTTTTAAGAAACATATAGAACAAATCAACTCGATAATTTTTATCCTCAAAAACAGTAATATTTGCGTTCATCTGATACATAAGATCTGAAAATTTTTGAGGTTGGTTAATACTATTCCTATAGAATAATATCAAATTTTTCTTATGTATTTATATTTTTGTTAATGAAAGTAATTTTCAGCATGTATTTAGAATACTTCACAAAATGCCAGAACTTCAAACTAAAAGTAAATTAAAAGTTCACAAAAACATTATTTAAAAAATAGTTGTGTTTAAATTATCTAATAGTTAATAGTGATGGCATTTACTATTTCCCAATACTATGTTTAGTATTAGTTAAACTGGGTGGCATCAATTGCTACAAATTCCGTGACATTAATGGAAATAATATCAGTGTCGGAAATCGTATTAGCAGTATTATTTTTACATGATGAACATTCTTTTTCTAAAACTAACTATAGCTTTCGTTTGAATTAAGGTACCAATTGAAGCAAAAAATGTAAAAAAATGGGGCGAGCTGGGAATTGAACCCAGGGCCTCTCGCATATTTGATTTGAACTTCATAGAAGTACTTCCCAAAGCGAGAATCATACCACTAGACCACACGCCCATGTTTTTCTTGAAATCCTTGAAAAACGTGTTTTACAGAAAAGAAAGTAATGTGCACGTGACTAATTAAACTTTGTTACTTTGAAAAACTTGAGGTCACAGAAAGAGATGAGTTTGTCATGAGATGAGATCAAGTTTTCATATAAACAGAGGTGATTTAAGATTTAGTACAATTAAAAATCATTATTATACAAACAATATAGCATTACCTTAATGTGTTAAAGATAGATAAGAGGAAGATGCTCTCTTATATTCGTGGTCCAGTTTGTGGGACCGATAATTGCCCATCAAGGCTTTGGAGAATTATTGCCGGAAGAAGAACATGTCAATATGGTCATGTTATGGAAGGTGATATTGAAGTTAATAACGAGGATGATGACTATGCAGCTGGTAGTCTTATGACTAGAAGATTGAACTTAACTACCAATGCAACTGGTAATTTCCAAGCTAGTTTAAATGCTTCACAGCAAAATTTATCCAAAAATCAAATTAAGGACAATAGAATTTATGGTATTGATGCTAATATGCTTTTTTTAAAAGCATATCAATATATCCTAAGAAAACAATGCAGATGGTTGATCAGAGATAAAGGTTTTCCAACCGAATTTACAGATGTTGTTAAATTAATCTGGTCATCATATTTGAAATATATAAGTGAATCAAATCAAAATGTTGGTAATGATAGTGATAAATTTGGATCTACCAACTCGAATTTAAGAAGGAATAAACGTGGAAAATGGACTAAATCTTTAGATATAAGTATCTCAACTTCACTGTCATTTTTATATATTGCTGCAATACATTTGAGATTACCAGTTTTTGCATCCGATTTTCTGATTTGGATTGGTTCGTCTGAATTACCTTACTACAAATCATATAATGTTCTACCAAAACAATGGGCAGAAAGATTACCAAATTTCTATTTAGGTTTATTGGAGGGCGGGATACCTCCTCACGATGGTCAATTTTACAAGAACGTTGCTAGGCTAGCTTACAGAATTAAACTACACAAATATTTAGATACAACCTTATTTTATGAAGGATTATTGTTAAAATTAGTACTTTCATTTACTTTACCACCATCTGTGTTTATGATCACAACAAAAATTATAAAGACTTTTGATATTGTGGAAAATTTCAAATTATCAGAAGTTGGTAATACACACTCGTTGTCTTATCATATGGTACCAGAAGTACGAGTTGCATCATATTTTATTTTTACATTAAGATGGATACTATTAAGTGACAATGATGATAATTATCCTGATAATTTAATTAAAGGATTGTTAGACGAAAATTATAGTAATTCAAAAAGTGAATACACAATCAATAATGATATTTCCAAAATTTTAATTGATAAAAATAACAATAATGTTTTTACTTGGGATGATAAAAAAACTTTGGATTATTTAAATTGGGTTGAAAAAATATTTCTACCTAATCAAAAAGTAGTTATTGATAGAGAAAATAATATCGACAAAAAAATTGCAAAAAGAAAATTACTGGAATTGTTTCCATTAAATGATAAATTTCTAACTAATAATTTAGGATCGAATTCAGTTGAAAATCCTTCAATAAGCAAAAATAAAAATTTAAATAGTGATTCTGATATTGAAAATTATTCTGATGACAGAATGGACATCACAAAAGATAATGAATTTGATAATGACGATAAAATACATAAAACAGAATATATTGATGAGTTACAAGAAAAATATATTAATTTGAGAAATTCAATGGAATCATTTTATTCTGAATCACTAGGACAATCTAATGAATTTAAGGCTCGTATTATTTTAATAAATAAACTAGAAGATAAAATAATTGATAAGCTAGCGCTGGATTTTGCAATTACACATCAAATATTAATAGATAGTGTGAAGCAAGTAGAAAAGTATTGCATAAAAAAATTAATGAAACCATAAAAATGAACATAGTACCCTTACGTAAAGTATATAATTATTTTTTGCATTTTGTCAAGAAAAAAACACAAATAAAAAATACCATAATAAATATTTCTTACATTTTTATTCAATCTACTATATAACATTATTAATTATTTCTATTTCATATGCATTATATTCATTGTGATGACGCCCACTGTGAGAATGTACCGTTAGTTAATGCTTGAAATGCATTTCCTAATGCGGTACCTCCAAATATACCTGTAACTGTTTCAGATTCTTCAGAGGCATTATTCAAATCATCCACACTACTAACTATTTTCGCCACATTGGTTTCAATAACCATACCACCTTGTATAATCTCTTCAAGAACACTCTCTAATGTTTGCCAATTGAAAATTAAATCCAATTCGCTAACTTCAGTAAAACAACGATCAAGAGCCTCTACAAACGTTTGGATCAAATCTAGAATAACTAACTCAGATTCTTGCTCGTCTACAATGAATGTGAAATGTAATGTGGCATAGTTTTTATAAATTATTTGAATGTTATCTTCATCTGAAAAATTCTCATTAGAATTAGAAAGCACAGATGATGGTGCAACTAAAAAAGAACATTGCAATTCAGTATTTCTTTGCGATATTTGCGAATACACTTGCTCAAGCAATTTCTTTTGTTTAACCAAATCTACAGGAGTGTAGAATTTTATCAGTCTAGGTTGGCATTTCTTATTAACTAATCATATTAAAAAATTGTTGAAAATTAGGGTCTGTTAGTAAAAGCTTCATTTGGACAAGTTAGGCTCATTCAAAAATGAAAAAAATGGAACGAACATACAAATTAACACACCATGAATCATTGTAGTTTTTTGATTGATTTTCAATTTTTGATTCTAAAAAAAATAAAACAGAATTTAAAGAATTAGTTTTGACAAGAAATCAATTCTTTATATCTGAGTTCGAAAATGATATCTTCATTTTTTTAGAAATTATTTAGTTGAACTGAAAAAAATGCGCAAGCCCGGAATCGAACCGGGGGCCCAACGATGGCAACGTTGGATTTTACCACTAAACCACTTGCGCTTCTATTGATTGTGGATTGTAATAGTTTATTCTCAATGAAAACTATTGAAAGCTAAAGAATCTTCTAATTAGGAAATTCCGAATTAAAATCTGAAACATGAACGTGAAACATAAATCGGTTGTTATTACCTAATGAGGAAATTATGTCGAAACATAATTTCAACATGAATCTGTTGGAGATTTCTAGAAATATGAAGTCACTATTCCATTAAAATACAAATCCAATTAATTATATCTAAATTGAGAATATTACTTTTGGAACATTCTAGAAGCTATTTTGACAGGAACTTAATTTATTCAAAAATGATAGTTTTCAATATGACAGACATATTTCGAAAAGGTATAAAAGGCAAGCATTTTTATCAATCAATCAGAACAAATAAGCTCTAGATTCTGTACATTAATATATATTATATAATCTTACATAAAGAGGACAAGGAATTATACTGTAATACTATAGCCTCTAATATGAACAATAAATTAAATATTAAATCAAACACTACTGCTACTAACGCAGAATCTACTTCTACCATCGTCTCCGACTTCCAATATCTATAATACAATAAATTTTCATAGATATAATAATTTGTATTCTCGATACATCACTAATTCGAATAACTTATCTTCTGCTCACAACGTCAAATTGTGACACTTCGAGTGACAAAATAGCCATGGGTATAAAACCTTTGAGGTTCTCATCACTATGCACGAACGGAACTTGTAAGGGAATTTGAATTAAATCACAATTGTTAATTCCAATGGCGATTGATTGTTATAACAACAATGTGAAGATAGATGGAGGCAAACGTTGGATAGTAATTTATAAAAGCAGTTAAAGGATATAGAAGCGACAAATACGCTGATTTTTCAAAGCAGAACTTTGTCAGATCACTCTCATCCATTTTGCACAGCAAATTTATTTTTCGAAAATAAAGATTAACATATTACTTAAACATGGCTATTTCATCAATTTTTGGTGGTGGAGCTACCGCTGATAGAAATACTATTACCTCCGACTCTAATGACATGCCTCAGAGACTTAAAGAACAGATTTCACAAGAACTTGCTATTGCCAATGCCACAGAGTTAGTCAACAAGACTACAGAAAATTGTTTTGAAAAATGTCTCACAAGCCCTTATAACAGCGGAAACGAAGGTTGTGTAGATCAATGTTTAGCAAAATACATGAAGAGTTGGAATATCGTGTCAAAGGCTTATATTTCAAGAATCCAACAAGCATCAACTTCCGGCGAAATTTAGGTAGAGACTCAGTTCAATATTATTTCAACTTATCAAAGAAGAAACAGTACTTTATGTAAATTGTCGTTGAATCTACATACTTGTAAATAGGGATATATATATGATTTAATTAGATTAATAAACAAAAACATATTACCGTCGATTCATCTACAAATAAGTTTCATTTATGCTATGTATAATCCTTTAAAGTATGTGGCTAAAACAGCGGCGCTATCATTCTCTAGCTACTTTTAAGGCCCCAAATATCCATTTTTGTATATAATTTTAATTAAATGGGTACATAAACAAAACAAAATTCGATGAGTTTTTGTAATTAATTCAAAAGTTACAGTTTAAGAATGCAGTCACTTTTAGATTTGAATAATATTTTTTAAATACGTTAGGTTTTAGAAGTAGGTGTTAGCAATAATATACTCAGTTTGTTTTCGAAGTTCCCAGATCAAAAGAGATCTCAGTAAAATATATTGTCGTAGAGGGATACATAAACCTTATCATATTGGTATTTAAAAATTGCGTTGGTACTTTGTGCTATCATACAATAAGAATTGAGATAATAAGAGTCATTTAGTTTTTATCAAGCAAGGTTTTTCCTATTTTTAGAGTAAAAGATGAAAGAGTTAGAAGAGTTTTTGAAATTAAGAGAGTTTTTAGTATCTATACCACTACTTTTAGGTTGCGATTATAATGAATCAGTGAGCTATATGGTTTGGAAGCTATTATCAGAATATATAAATTCAAAAGAATCAGGAAAAGATGTTAATTGGGATTATTATAATAATCTATTGAAATCTAGTAATTGGAGAAATGGAAAATTTTCAAATGTATTAACAAAATCTAATTGGAAACTTTTTAACGATACATCCGCCAAGAACTATCATGCTGGTTCATGTTGTAAGAATTTTAATTACCCAAATAATATCGTCTACTATTGTTTGACATGCACATTGAATCCAATTTATGAAATTTGTGAAGAATGTTTTGATGAAACTAAACATGCAGGTCATCGTTTTACAAAAAGGGTTGTCACAAGACCTGAGGGAAAAATTTGTCATTGTAATAATGAAAGGATATATAAGAAACCAGAGTTTGCATATTATTGTAAAAATAAGACGAACAATAAACCAAAAGCGAATTTTAATAAAATTCAATATAATAAATATCTAGTTGGTTTATTCAATGAGCTTTTAGACTATATGGTTAATGTAACTGTTGAATACAAAAAATCAGAAAATTTAGAAAATAACTTTAAAAATAATGAAGGACATAATTCAAAGAGAACAAAAATAAATAGTAGTACTAATGATACTTCAAAACATGAATTTACTGATACGAATTCCAATTCCAATTTAAATAATGATTATTTAGTTAACAAAGTTAAAGGATTAAATGACAATGGCAATGAAGAAATGAATATAGATAAAGAAATAAAAAACAAAAGAGCTAGAAATGAAACTTATGATAAATTATGGTGTTTACAAGTTGACGATGATACATGTAATATGACGCATTCAGATTTAGCTAGAAAAATTTCGATTCTATTAAAATATCCATTGAAAAGTTGTATTGGTGTAGTGAACGAACTTGAAAATGGTAAAAATTCAATTTCAATTTTAAAATGTGATGATTTTAGTAAGATAAAAAGAATTAGAGATTATCTAATTAAACAAAATTTAAAAACATATATACGAAAAGCTAGTGATATTTTCAGAGTCGATTTAATGCATGATATAAATAACTGGATTTACAATACGATTCAAATCAAAGACACTGATGTTGAAGTAATTAATGCATACAGATTTTCACTAATCAGCTCTTTCAATCAATACAGCTTATCACTAGATGATGAAATTATTGATTCACATCAAGATAAATCTGGAATAAATCTTCTTGGCGGTTTATTGGTTTCTAATTCTGATAATTTTTCAAATTTCAATAATTGGAATTTCAATTTCACTCAAGATCCTGAAGTTACAAATGTGATGTGGGTTTATGATATGAGGTTAGCTAATTCACAATCTATAGTGGGGGCAATTGGCAGAAAAATTTTACATGGTTCTAGATTTCAATATCTTTTGGTAAACTGCACACGTCTATTATCAAAACTTGCTAAAACACTTCTTCTAAAAAATATTTGCATAGGATTTTCATCAATTGATCCAATAAGGACAGCTTTAAGTGCTCAATACATTGATATTTATTTGACATTAACATACCATTTAGTGTCCTCAAAATCTACAGGATTTGAATTAAATCTAATGACGCTATTATCACAATATGTATTTCAAGATCCAGAAACAGCGAATATGATTTTGCGTTCTGGATTCATTAACAGAACATTAAGATATATTTATTTAATAATGGATTTCAATCCTGAAGATTTACATGAAAATTTACCAGTTGTTATGCCAAAAGATATTAAACTCCCTAACGATTCAATTAAAAATAATAAAATAATATATTATTTCAAAGATTTATGCATTTTGTTACAAATAAATACAATTGGAAGAGAACTTTTAGAGGATACAGATACTGTAAAAACTATTTTTGATTGTGTAGCACAGTTTAACAATATTTTACCTTTGAAAAGAGAGACATCGCAACATGTTCAATATGAAAATTTTGAATATTCTTCTTTTTACTTTATATATTTAGCTATCTCTATGTTGGCTGAAAATTTTATTAGATCATTTACTTCTATTACTGATGTAGATGTTCGTAATAGGTTAATTAAAAAATTTATTACAATGGCCATTGATTTGGAATTAAAAAACTTATATGATTCTAGAAAAACAATTTTATCTCCTTCACCAGTAACATATTCAAATGGGAACATAATGGAGAAAATATCTTCTATACTAATTAAAGAAAATGTTTGTGGTCATAGTTCAGAAATATTAAATTTTAAAGTTGGTGTAGATACGCAGCACTTTTTAAATCCTATTTCCTATCTTTTTAAGTTTATAATACAATGGAGTATATGTGGAAGATACACTGCTTTGAAACCTAATATAAAGGAATCAATAATGTTAGATAAAATATTAACCGATAAACAAAGATGTCTTTTTATATCAGAATCTGCGTTGTGTACAATGGTTCTCATTGGTCAGATTAATATTGGCTTTTGGGTAAGAAATGGGGCTCCAATATTGCATCAGATGAAAATATATACAAAAAATAATTTGAGGGAATTCACTTATTTTTCCGATTTGTTTAATTTGCAGTTTAGCATGTGCTATGCAGATGCATCTGATTTTATGTTGACTTATCTAGTGAGGTGGGGATTGAAAAATTGGTCAAATGGGATACCTATGGGTGACTATCCAGATAACGAAACCACAGTTCAGATGGTTTTTCAGAGTGTATTACTGTTAATTCAACTTTTAACCGACATCAGAGCTTTAACAATGGTATCGTCTATGGATGGATTTGATAAGACAATGAAAAACGAAATTATTCATGCAGTCTGTTTAAAACCATGCACATATAATGACATTTTAAACTCAATTGCTGACTACATCACTAAACATCCATCTTTTGATCTTTATTTAAAAGAATTTACAAATTATTCACCACCATCAGGTCTTCATGATGAAGGTACATTTACTTTAAAAGATGAATATCTTGTTGATGTTGACCCATATTATATAGGGTTAGCACAGGGTAAAAGGTATGAAGTAGAAAAATTGAAAAGATTATATTCTTGTAAGAATTCCAAAGATGATTACGACTCAACATTTATACCTGCAAAAAATGTGAATTTATCACTGAAGGATTCGCAATTCAGAAATTTATATGCGATAACCAGCACCGATGTTTTTGGTATTTTCCTAAAAAATACTTTAGAATACATTCTTAAAAATAAAAATGAAAACCTTTTAAAGATAATTGTTCACTTAGTTCAAGTTTGTGTTGTAAATAATACAGAAGCATTTATGAGAATATTTTGGAGAGAGTATGAGGTTATCAACCCGGAATCAAGCCATTACCATAGTATCGGATCTAATCTTTATTACTTTCTGTCACAAGAGTCCTATACAGCTATACAAGGGGAAATTAGAGAGATTTTTAAATATATAAAGAATTCTGCATCACACATCAATATTTATGGATATTTACAAGAACAGACACCTTCATTTAAAGAAGAAATTCTTTGGAACTTAAATGATAAACATAAGCCATCATTATCTGAAAAGGCTAAAAAGAAGGAAAAAGCAAAATTAAGGCAAGAGAAATTATTAAAAAAACTAGCAAAACAACAAAAACGGTTTATAGAAAATAATGATTCAGGAGAATCTAGTAAACCTAAAATTAAAAACAAATCCAATGATGCTGTTAATAGTATGGAGTGGACATACCCTGATGATGCTTGCGTGTTTTGTAAAATGGATAAAGAAGAAGATATTTTAGTGTATTTGTGTTATCAGGAACAAAATATTTGTGATATTGGGATTGATTTTGAAAACAAAGAAAACCTAATAGAACTATTTAACCAATATGAAAATGCTTCTAATGACAACTTTTTTAAGAGAGCTGGAAAACCTTCCATCTTAAGATCGAAGTTAGGTGTGGCAATTAGGTCTTGCGGTCATGCATCACATATATCATGTTTAGGTAACCACATGAAAATAATTTGTTCATCACATAACCAGACAACAAGAAATATACCATCTGCTTTCGGTTTTGGGTTATTAAGTTGTCCACTTTGTAATAGTCTCAGTAATTCATTTGTACCAATAATTTGGCAGTCCAATTCAAGAAATCCACAGGAGTTTTTAATGGGAACATCTAAAGATTTTGTAAAAGATCTTCCAGAAATATCACCAAATCAACTTTTTACTAGTATTAAGTCAGCAAATTTATTATTTGACTTATGCAATGACCAAGCATTGTTTGCTCTAAGCGAAATTTTGGATAAATTGACAATAAATAATGCATATAATATGGAATTATCTTTAAGGCATAAAATTTCTAAAGATAAAAGTTACAACCTTAGAGAAATTGTAAACGATCAAAAGTTTCTAGTAATGCAATTAATATCTGACTTAAATTTAATTATTTATAGGAAGAACATAAAACAACCAGATGACGACGTACCAATAAGTGATAGAAAATTTTATATTGAAAAAGAATTTGACTGCGATAACTTAGAATTTGTCATCGGTATTTGTATATTCTCAGCTTTAGTTTGTGAAGGTAATAATTGTAATCAAATAAAAGAGATTATAAAAAGACAGATCCATAAAATATTCCGAGAACTAACAAAAGAAATTCTAAATTCCAAATCATTAATAGAAGATTTGAACATTTTAGGATCGATAAAAATTGAAGACTGCGACGGTGTATCGCGAATTAATTTGAAAGAAGTTGAGACAACTTTGAATATTTTCAAAGAATATATTACATTGCACTCTCCTAGTATAGGTTTACAACAATTACAGAGATTTGAGGATATTAAATTCCATATTCATCATATGGTTATTAAGTTGTTAACTTCATTTTTGAGGAGGATGGCTATTGTGTTGATGTCCTTCTTTGTAAAATGGGATTTTGTTATAGAAAATAAAAAAGATGATATTGTGCTTTCCAGAGAAGTAGATAAATTGTTATCACAACTTTCACAGCAAGATTATTATAATATGCTTTTGGATTTTCATGCTCATGATGTGAAAGAATTTATAGATTTGACCCAAGAACAAATACTTGGAAACAAAATCCTTAAGTACAACAGTTGTGAGTATAAAGATGACTCCTTTGATAGTAGTACCGAAGATGCAATTATGGTTAAAACTCCTGAACCTGCACAGCCTAATTTTTTCTCTTCATATGTTCCACCGAATTTAGTAGGATTGCCATATTGCCTATCAGATTATCCAATCTCAGAAAAGGATAACTTAACACAATATGCACTTAATGAAGAAATAGGTTTTTGCTTATTTTGTGGTGAAAAGGTTATTATTCAAAGGTTTTCATGCATTCATGAATATGAAATAGGCCAATGTACCAATCATTATAAAAATAAGTGTAAGATAAATTCCGTTTATGCAGCCTTTATTTTAATCAAGAGCAATACAATATATGTATCCTATGGTTTAAGAGGAACATTTTTACCAATTCCTTATTTAAATAATCATGGTGAATCGAATAAAGATGTGAGAAATGATACACCAGTTTATTTCAATAATAATAGATATTTATATCTATTGAATGATATAATCCTAGGTAATCAAATTCCGCATGTAACATATAGGTATAGTTCAGGTAACTCAGATATTGGGGGTTGGGAATCTATGTAATGTTGTCTACTATTTAAAATTAGTTTTTTTATATAAATATTTAATCAATTCACATGGTAATAGAAACACCAATAGCAAGCGAATACTTTATTTTATCTTTAATTTGGAGATTATAAATGTTATATAAATTTAAATAGATGACATATTCAAGTTTATAAAGCAGTTTTTTCTAATTTTTCAGCAGCTTCTTGAACTTCTTGGTTGTTGGCATCAGCATTAGTTGCACCTGGATATCTGGAACCCTTATTCTTTGGTTTCTTAGCCTTTTTGGTCTTTTCTGGTACAGCGACTGGGTAACCTTTAGCTTCAGCTTCTTGATATTCCTTGTTTTGTTCATATTCCTTTCTAATTGGTTCTAATAAACCATTGATGGCGTCAGCAACACCTGTCTTTAAGTCAGGTGGAGATAATTTTTCATTTTTAAAGTCTTCTTTTAGTTGCTCAAAAGATGTGTAAGTAATTGGACCACCAAATTTTTCTGGTCTGTCAATGAAAAATTCGAAATGACCAACTTTATCATTCTTTAATTCTTGGATTGGACATAAAACGAATTCCACGAAAGATAATAAACCATTTTCTTCAACATTACCTGGAGAACAGAAAGCACTATTGATTTTCTTTTTAACAACCTTTGGTTCTTCTAATAAATCGATTTTAGAGTTTGGATCAGAAGCACTCATCTTACCACCTTGGCCTAAACCTGGGACCATTGGGTTCATTAAATGAGCTCTCTTTTTGTAACCTAGATTTGGTAAGAATTCTTCAGCTAGAACAAAAATCTTTCTTTGATCAACACCACCAAATTGAACATCGACGTCTAAGTATTGCTCATCTAAAGCTTGCATTAATGGATAAATTAAACCACTTAATAATGGGTTAGAAACTTGTTTGACAACATCAGCACCTGCTCTCTTAGCATCGTTTTGAGAAACAACATTAGATAATCTGAAAATATCCATAGTATATTCGCTAGAAGTTTGATAAGAAGAACCAACAACAAACTTCAATTTTTCAATAGGAACATTAATAGATCTTAAGATAGCCTTAATGGTACATTCGTAGTACTTGGCTCTATGAGCAACAGTATCTAAAGTAGCCTTCATGTTATCTAAATAAGCATGTAAATCAGCCAATAAAACGGTAACTTCACAACCAGCTTTTAAGAAATGAGCCAATTTAGTCATTGGAACAAAATAACCACAGTGTGGTTTACCGGTTGGAGCGGTACCCCAGTATAATTTAATTGATCTTTTTTCAACTTCTAGAATGTTCTTAATGATTTGAGCATTTAAAACTTCTTGTAAGTTCTTAGTGATCAATTCGTAAGCAACTTGCGGATCAACAGTAGTTTCAGTCATGATTTAAACAAACGATTGTATTGTAGACAATATAAAAAGAAAACCTTGGTTTTATATACTGCTACTAGTTGTAGGAAAAATTTGAAATTAAACGAAATATTACCATTGAATAAAATTAGTAACGTAAATTTATATCAAGCCAAATACTTCAATGACTAATAGTTTCGTTGAAATTAATCAAATCAAATTATAAAAACTTTCTAACCTTTAATTTACAAAATTGAAACTTTTCAATTTTCAGATGACTTCTTAGAGGTCTCGAAATTTCAAAAACTCGAAAGTATTTTTTTTTCAAAAAATTTGGCGATGCCCAAAAAGCAAAAAAACGAAAAAAACGAAAAAAAAAGAAACAAAAAACGGAAAGGTAGCGCCGATGAGCACATAGATCACGTGGTTACAAATTCAGTTTTCAAAAATGGAAAAAAGCATTAGCCGCCGAGGTATGCAGATATCCTTTCAACCGAGCCGTTTCCCTTGTTAGGTAACTTTAGTTTTTGTGTCAATTGGGTTTCCAAGCAATTTTCTTTCTTTTTTTTCTAGTTTGCAAATTAGGAGGTGTATATAAGGTGGGTGACATTTTTATTTTTAATTCATGAACACACTTTGGGCTTTTCCATTTGGAAAATGTTCTTATAATGGCGGCAACCGACATGTTATGAAGTGCAACCAAACAAGAACTGGTAGTAGTGCAATTTACTGAAGGGTTAAATTGGGTCCAGACATTATTTTTATTACAAAAGATTAATGGCCTGTGATGAAGTCGGCAACAACCAAATCGAAACCCTAAGCCAAACAACAGGAAACGCAGGATAATACAAAACTCCACCCAACTTAATTTTTGAAAGAAGTGCTCAATCAAAACATGTATATATTGGTTATCACACATCAGAGATATGTGCTGCAAACTGAATGTTTCGTTTGCATAAAATTTAGTATTTTTACAGTTATGTCTCGAGACGACACAGCCCATGCGTTGATATTATTGAGTCGAGGTTCCTTTTATCACAAATATTATAGGATATTCCAATGGTGGTTCTTTAAAAATCAATTGCCATCTTCTATCCTTTGTTCTACAATTTATGATATTTAGCCGCTGAGCTTTAATTTTTGTTCTTTTTTGTTATTTCACTTTTAGCACTGGGCGGTTAAATTATTACCCGGAGACACAATTAATAAAAAAACACAAGAAGAACAATACAAGGGATCGCTACATAATGAACACATAATATCATATTATACGAAACATATTAATATTGGGAAAATGAGAGTACGGGAATAGTTGAATTCTCACTTCTGAATGAAACAAATTGAAATAAAAAAAAATGAAATTATTACTGTTAAATAAAAATTAAGAAGGATAATTGAATACTATAATTATAAATCTAGTTCGATCTAATTTTTAGGTATTAAAGAATTATTATACCTATATATTTTAGTATTCAATTATTAGTTGAATTTAAACCTTTAATATAATTGTTACTATTTAATATCATTGGTAAAAACTTCTATTTTATTTTGCTTTCTTTTCCAAAAGTAAAAATTAAGCATAGTAACATATTTTAAAACAGGTGTTTGCAAATGTCTTCACGTAGAGGTACCCCTCCTACAGGAAGAAACGGGGCCAATGGTTCAACAGGTTCCAATAATGCTTCTCCATTTATCAAACATGATAGGAACAGAAGAAATTTCTTAAGGGCTAAACTATTAAATAAAGATAATACTAATGGAAGTATTGTTAAAAAAAATGACCCTGAGTTGCAAGAAAAGAGAGATCAAGAATTATTAAAAGGCGTTGAAAAGAGACCTAATATTAAATCTAATATCAAAGTTAAAGGCGAAGCTAATGAAGTTTATAATGAATTTCCTCTAAGAGCAATTTCAAAAGAAAAATTAGAAAATATGAGAACACATTTATTGAAGTTTCAAAGTAAAAAAGTTATCAAACCATTAAATGATTTTCATTTACCAATTAGATTACATAGAAAAGATACAAGAAATCTACAATTTCAACTGACTAGAGCTGAAATTGTTCAGAGACAAAAAGAAATAACAGAATATAAGAAAACCCAACAAGGTACTACTATACCTGCCAACACATTTTCAAATAAAACTAAAAATACTAAATTTGGTCAAAAACCAACCACTGATGTCAGTGTTGGTATTGATTCAGCTTCTAATGGTCCTACTGTAAATTCAACTATAAAGACAGAACCAAGCACAGAAATAAATTCAAATACAATCAAAACAGAAAATCAAAATGCAACAACTGAACAAAATGAAGTTAAGAAAGAACCATTAAATGATGCAGAAAAAGTTGACAATGTTAATCAAGATTCTAATCAAAATCCAACTACAGATGCATTAGAAGCCACTAATGCTAATACTCCAATGGTAACTCAATTAGAAGAAGCTGGTATTTCAGAAGACCCAAATAAAGTTGGTATGGTGAAATACGATGGTGAAGAAAGATTAAATGAAAAGGATAATTTTGAAGAAGGTACTGTTGATCCATTAGCAGATATTGCCCCAGATGGTGGTGGTCGTGCTAAGAGAGGAAACCTAAGAAGAAAAACAAGACAAATTAAAGTTTTAGATGAAAATGCAAAAAAATTAAGATTCGAAGAATTTTACCCATGGGTTATGGAAGATTTTGATGGTTACAATACTTGGGTAGGTTCTTATGAAGCTGGTAATTCAGACTCCTATGTTTTGTTAAGTGTCGAAGATGATGGTAGTTTTACAATGATTCCTGCAGACAAAGTTTATAAATTTACAGCAAGAAATAAGTATGCTACTTTAACAATCGAAGAAGCTGAAAAGAGAATGGATAAAAAGAGTGGTGAAGTTCCTCGTTGGTTAATGAAACATCTAGACAATATTGGTACCACTACAACCAGATATGACAGAACAAAAAGAAGATTAAAAGCTGTTGCTGACCAACGTAGAAGTATCGAAGGTAGTGAAAGTGAACATGACGATAATTCTGAAGTTGAATTAGATTATGATGAAGAATTTGCTGATGATGAGGAAGCTCCTATTATCGATGGTAATGAACAAGAAAATAAAGAGTCAGAAAAGAGAATAAAAAAAGAAATGTTACAAGCCAATGCCATGGGTCTTCGTGATAATGACGAAATTCCTGATGAATTAAACAAAGATGATGATCTATTTACTGAGAAGAAAATGGATGAAGAAGGTGAAAGAATGAAGAAAGCATTACAAAAAACTGAATTAGCTGCATTATATTCAGATGATGATGGAGAGATCAATCCTTACTTATCAGAATCTGATATTGAAAAACAAGATAAAGAAAATGAAGAAGATAAAGAAAAGTCAAATGGTGAAGATTCACCTGTGAAGAAAGAACAATCAGAAGAAAATAAACTTTCTAAGAAATCCTCTCCAAAGAAAGCTAGAAAATCAAACAAGGACTCAAAGGAACCACAAATCAGAATTAAGAGTATTAAAGATTGTGTAATTATTTTAAAAGCCAACAAAAAAGTATTAGAAAATTTTGCACCAGGTGAATGGAACCCAGAAGTTTCGAAACGTAAAAGAGAAGAAATGGAACAAAATAAAAATAATGTTTCAAGTATTAATAAGTTTGAAGATGGCACTCCCGCTCTTCCAGATGCTAAAAAAATCAAAACCGAAGCCTCTGACGATGTTCCAGTCATCACTGAGCAAAATATCATTGATGCCATTGGTGATGGTAAAGTGAATGTCAAAGATTTTGGTAAATCAATTAGAAAACAATATCCTGGTCCTACAAACAAAAAATTGATGTTCTCAATTGTCAAAAAACTTTGTAGAAAAGTCGATAACGAACATATGGAATTGAAAAACAAGCCATCAGCAACTGCTTAAACTAGTCTCATAATGTTACATCACATTTCAAATAAAAATAAAAAAAGAATAAAAAATTCAAATGCAATTAAATTAATATATAAAATTATATAATTAAACTAATATTACCTATAATGTTTTACTGTTAAAGAACTTAATCAAGCATATTTTGTAGGAATAAGTAGTGCTTTTAGGAAAACAAATTCGTAATAGTAGATAATATTTTTAATTTAATTCAAATTATAATAATAGTTTTTTTTTTTATATATGAGAGATTTTTCAAATTTTTCATTAAATTATACAACTTCAACAATTGCATCATCATCGCTATCTTCTTCATCCTCTTCGTCGACTTCCATAGTATTTGTTTCAACTTCTTCATCTTCATCAACATCTTCACCATTCTTGATTGGCATTTCTTCAATACCATTTTGAGATGGTTCACCTCTCATCAACATATTAACTAATCTATTACATAATTCATCGATATCATCGTTATCAATATTTTTGTGCAATTCCCTAACTAGTGGATAAACAGATTTGCTTCTTAAATATTCTCTACCAGAAGAAGTAGTAGATAATAATAATAAACTTTCTAAGTGAACACATATAATTTCTGGAACTGGATCTCTTTCCTTATCTTCCGGTAGTAATTGTAATTCATCTGGTAAGTTAAACATATCTTCTTCATCAATTTCAGAGTCTTTAGAGTTTGTGATTGGTAATAGGATATATGGTAATAAATTAATATCTTCATCATTTAAAATTCTTTCATGAGTTTCTGAATCAAATAAAGAATTCTTGATAGTAGAGGCAACACCTTCTCTTCTTGTTTTGGAATCATATTTTTCAGTAAAGACTAATAATTTTGAGATTGGAACAACACCATCATATTCTTGAGATGTAATGAAATATTCTCTACCTTTTCTAAATCTTGAAATATCAGCAAAGAAATATGCTAAATAATCAAAAGAAGCAAACTTATTTAGTTCTCTATCATAACCTTTAACAAAACAATCCATTAAACAATCCATGACATATTTGCTCTTAAAGACAGATGAGTCTAACTCAGGTAATTCTTTATTTTCACCTTCTCTAACAAAATCCAAAACAGCAGTAATACCATCTTCTTTAGCTAGATTGCTTAGTAAAATACACATAATATCGGCACTAGTATTATTCAAATCACAAATTTTCCATGATAAGTATTCCAAATATTTTTTATCCTTTATTATCATTCTTCTTACAATTAAATCATCACATAAATTAGCTAAGATTGTGACAGATTGTTGAACCAATGGTTTCGATTTTTCCATAGAAAGACCTTTTAAATCTTCAACAGCTCTGTAGTTATCATATTTAAAGATAGCAGCATTAGCACCAGTACTAAAACCGACCAAATTGTCCAAAGCAATTTGTCTAACAGCAGGTTGTGGTGAATGTAAAAATGAAACTAATTCTTCTAATTGAGTAGGCATTTTGAATATCCTTTGGTATATATCTTCTCTCGATTTCTTAACAATTTAAAAATATTTTTCTGGGAAAGCAAATATGAAAAACAAATCAAGCTTACAAACTTTGAAGAATGAAACAAGTAGAATAGTATACGACATAGTTATATATTCAAAAACTTACAGATTACAAATACATTTAAAATTATTTTCAAAATGAGATGAGATTGCGATGACTTAAAACATTTTTCATTGAAATTTTTTTGCAGGTTCGAGAAAGAAAAAGAAAAAAAAAAAGTTGAACAGAATGGGAAATAGATGGTTATGTTATGTATAAGTAAATTAACAAAACTGTTTGATGTAAATAGATAAAATAGATTGGACATGCTGACGGTTAAAATTATTGGAAAAGACTTGTAAAAGATTTGTTTGTCTTGGTTAAATTAAAGAAGACGATCAGATTTAGTATACAAAATCCACACACAGTATAAATTAGACATACAATTTACAATGAGCACAGACGGCTATTCCAATATAAGTTTTGGTGCAAACATGATGAAAAATAAGAAATCTTTACTATTTGTTAAAGATAGTACATCATTGATATTCGGTATTGGGGCTGGGATTCTTCAATTAGAATCATTGAACGGGTTTTTCTTTTTTTTAATTGGTTATTTTTTGGTTTCTTTCATTTATTCAACTTGGATCTGTCAATCGAATCCTTCTAAATATTATACAAATCCAATATGGGAAATATATTTTGAATCACTATTTCGAGAATTAACTGGGTTCGTAATGGCATGGACTTTTTCATATGCAATTGTAGGTTAATTGATGCTATCAACAAGTGTACTGGTTACATACGTATTTAAATTCAACTTAACATGAAATATATATAAAGCTTTTTAAATGAATTAATGATAAACAATTTGCATAAAAAACTTCAAATAGTACCATATAATTTAATTCGCATTTCGGTAACAAATCTTTATTATATTTATACAATTGCAATTTTGTATTTATTTAAATATATGTATATATAGATGTTTATTTGTGTAATTTATATATCATATCATATGTACAAAGTGATATCAATGCAAGTAGCAGAATTTGTGGTGATAATAGAATCACCCATGAAGTTATATACAAATATTAATACACTATTTAATATTCAACTTGATTAATTTTTTGTTTTAAAGCTTTCTTAAATATTATTTTTTATTGAGCCAATTCATATTGACATAACTGACATATTTATTTAGCAAGTTTATTCGATACGAACGTTCTCAACTAAAGCTGCTAGTTTTTCAACACTAGCTAAGTGTCTATTCCCAAGTGAATTAGATGAATTCAATTTATCCAAATAAGATCTAATTGCAACAACGATCAATTTTTTGTCATCTCCTTCAGTGACACCAACTAGTTTCTGCACAACATAATTGGCAAATTGATCTCTCATCATTAAAATTAAAGGATCGTCATCATTTAATGAAGCTGCATGTTCTAGATCTCGAGGTAATATTTGAGATAATATGGTTTTTCTTTGTTCTTTATTACCGTATAAAATAGTCTTTTCGACAACATTGGAAGCAAATTTATGTTTTGAAAAGTCAACAACATTATTAGAAACGATATTAATAATTTCTTGTTTAGCTTTCCGAATACTTGGTGAAACATTTTCTTTATCTAAATCTTCATCCTTTTGTTGTAATAGATATTGAATAACGTAATTACCATATTGATCTTGAATTAAATAAGGTATAAAATCAAACAATTCATCAAGAATTGCTGTTTGATTATCTTTTGAGCCAAATTCTAACAGTCTCTGAATAACTCTACAACCATAAGCATGCGTTGATAAGTGATAAATTTGACCTGTTAAGGAATCTAAAATGAAGTTTATCTTTGAGATTGGAATATGTTCAATAGCTTTTTGAATAACATGGTTACCATTTTGATCTTTAATCATTGGAAGAATACAATCTTTCAGTTCAAGAACTAATTCAATCTTTTGTTCTGGCTCTATAAATTCTAATGCTCTTTGAATTACACGACATGCATACATTTGCATTGATAATTTTATCATTTTACCTTTGAAATTCTCGACTAATACTTTCCTTTGTGTTCCAGAACCAAATTCAAAGAATTTTTGAATAACATAATTACCAAAAACATCATCAGATAATTCCAAAATATGATCTCTTATTTCATTAAAGATAACCTCTTTTTCAGAAGGCTTCACAACAGCTAATTCATGTTGAATGAATCTTGAACCATGTTGATCTTTACAGAATTCTAATGTATAACCATAAATATCTTTTAATGTATATTGTTTATTAGCATTGTTATTTCTAAATTCTTCTAATAATGCTGATCTATGGAATTGTTGTGCTGAAGAAATCTTGTTTGCCGGTAAGTTCATATTTCCATTTTTAGTATTGTTTCTACTATTTTGGTTAGAATTTCCAGCCTTCTTTTGAAATCTAGTTTGGTTTTGTGAATTTGGAGTCATGTTAGAAGACACGTTGTTATCCAAATATGGATTGGATTGCTTGCCTGTCTTATTATTTCCAGTAACGTTGTTCTTATTTCTAAATTTATTCTTTAATTTACCATTTGACGAAGTTTCTTCAAGAATATTTTTAGCATTTTCCATATTACTGGATGAATTCATGACTTGATTATTTTGTTTCATCATATTTTCATTATTCATCGAATTGGATTGATCCATAAAAAAATATGGATTGTTCATTGGTAAATTCATTGGATTAACTTGTGGAGATGCAGCTGGTGGCATACCTACGCCTTGAGGTGGTGGGTACATAAACATATTCGGGTTCATCAAGGGATTTTGTTGATCAATTTGATTGTTATTTACATGATTGAAATTATTCATTCCCGGAACTGTATTTGGTTTAAAAACTGGTAAATTTGATAAATCTTGCATATTCCAAATATTTCTTCTAACATTTTGAGGATCATATTGATTATTAATATTATTGTTTGCTTCAGCATAAGGATTTGGGATATTGCTATTTCTGTTTGTACTATAACTGGCATTGTTTGATGAGGCTACCTCATGATAAGAAGAAGCGCTTGAATCGGTTGCTGAAGTTACATTTGTAATATCAGTATTCATTGAAGATGTGATTGAAGGTTTTCTTCCTTTCACTGTTAAGTTATTGCTGTAAGGTTTATTAATTCTTGATTGATCGATGCTATTAACAGTATTAGAATGTTTCATTAACAGATCTTGCATATTCGTCAACGAATTTCCTGCAGATAAATTGGCGATAATATTACTTTTGGAACTATTTTCAATTTCTCTTGTACCATCAACTAGAGATTTACCAAATTTTTCAAAAAACCCAGAATTTTCATTTAGATCCCCATTATTATTATTATTAGTGCTATTGTTATTACCACCATCGGCAAATTCATTATTTGAATGTTGTAAAATATTGTTAATACTATCATTGAACATGATAGGGCCATTTATACTTGCAGAGTAATGCTTTAAAATATCCATTTTCTGATTATTTTGTAAATTATTGATATTTTGATTCGTATTTACGGGCTTACTATTGACAGGATTCTTTTGGTTATTAATATTACTGAAAAAATTATTTGTCGAAAACCCAGGTGGGGCAGTACCAACAGATAGAGTAGATTTCATATTTTGACCATTACTTTGACCAGTATTAAAAAAGTTGTTACCGTTAGCAGTAGAGTTATCGATAATATCACTGCCACCACCAAGAGTAACACCGTTGACACTCCTAAAGGAACCAATTTGGTTGTTATTATTATTCAAATTACCAATACCACTATTTAACGGATTTGATAGAGCACTCAAAGAAGAAACAATAGAAGCCAGTTCAGAATCAATAGCGTTTTTGGCGTTCGAGCTGGCATTGGCAGCTGCACTTAAATTAGTTGTAATTTGATTATTATTTGAATTCTCAGCCTGTAAAAAAATCGGAGATGTAGCTCTTGAAGGAGGTGATATCTCCGAATATGACCAAGGATCATTAATTGACATCTGGTAAAAATCGAATAAAAAAAGTACACACGGGGATTTTCGCACTTTCTAATTAACAAAATCTCACCTAATTTTTACCTACTTGTATCTCAAATACTAAACACTATTAATATCAGTATTAGTACTTATACAACCGTCAAACATATAAACAAGTATATGTATATATATGTGTATGCAAAATTTATTCATAATATTTTTGGTTTTGGCTATTTTAACTACATTAGTTATTTTAATTTGTAGATTATTGAACTGCTAAAACTAAAACTTTCTCATCACCGCCAACCAAAGCACATCAAAAAAATAAATAAAATAAAAAAAGACCGTCGGGGGAAAAAAGAAAAAAAATTTTTAGAAGATATCGTATGAAACGACAAACAAAACAAAGCCTTTGTGCGGGAACCTCTCTGCAGACGCTGTCGAATGCGGACGTTGTTCCCTGAGACACCGCCGCAGGGAACGCCGCAGGGCTCTGCGGGCGCGGTCCCACAGGTTTCTGAGAGAAAAAAGAAACGAAAGCAATGCCGCTCGTGCAAAGTGATTGACACAAACAATTTTAAGTCACATGACAGAGGCGGGTAACAAGCGGCGCGCAAACCCTAAACGCAGCCCTACGCACTTGGAAGAGGGCTGGCAGGGCTGGGACCCGTCTCTGCCATTTTCGAATTTTTTCCGTTTTGGGACACATTCAAGATTTTTTGCATGTTTTTCTTTTTGTCCTGCGACGCAGTCTGCGGCAATCTTGGTTTTTACACAACAAAAAACAGAAGAAAAAGAAATTGGAGCCATCGAACAAAAATGAAAAATATTGGAAATAAGAGATGTTGAAAAATAAACATATACAGAGTCTGAAGGTTCCAAGTTGGCTTGGGATTGAGTGCTTGGGTTTCGAGATACGCCAGGCTTGCTATTCAGCTGTGTATTAAGAAGCATCGTCTGTCCCGAATACACTTGTTTGTGAAGAGAGCAGTTTGCGAAGAGAGGACATCGTTTTGTTGGTACAGAAAATAAATCGAAAGGCACGTACAAAAAACACAGAGAAACTGCATACTAGAATTAGGATGCTCAATGCTGTAGGTGACTTTGTGATACTTATTATTTCAAGTATAGTCATAAATATTGCTCTCTCCGTTTTATTCATATGTTCTCTTTACCACAGATTTATTGGCAAATATTTTTCGAGCTCAAGAGACGTTAGAGGTACAGACACCACTATACACGAGGCTGATCTGGATAATGATGGCTCCCAACCGAAGCACACCAGGAACGCTTCGACTTCCACTACTACTCCACTGAATTTACACGCTAATATGCTTGAAGAAGACATTGAGAATAATATCGAATACGATCACACTATCACTGATGTTAACGAAAATCCGTTCATTACAGAAAATGAAGACTTAAAATTGGTCCCTCGGTTGAATTATTATTTTAACCAGTACAATATTAACATCAAAGAATTAGAAGTCGAAACAGATGATGGATTCATACTAGATTTATGGCATATGGAAGATACTTTGCAACCATCGACGACAAATGAAGGCGACGTCGACACTACATTTACAAACAAACCAGTTGTATTGCTATTGCATGGTTTACTACAAAGTTCAGGTTCGTTTGCCTCAAGTGGTAAAAAATCATTAGCTTATTATTTATTTCAACAAGGTTTTGACGTTTGGTTAGGTAACAATAGATGTGGTTTGAATAAAAAATATAATAGACAAAAAATCGATGGGAAAAAATTATGGGATTGGGATATTAAACATATGGCATTTTTAGATTTAAAATGTTTAATTTCAAATATATTAACAAAAACAAATAATGAAAAATTAACTTTGATTGCACATTCACAAGGCACGACTCAAAGTTTCTATGCTTTGATCAATCACAATGAATTCAATGACTTTAAATTATCAGATAAATTAAATAATTTTGTTGCGTTGGCTCCTGCTATTTATCCAGGTGAATTATTTAATGAGAAAATTTTTGTAAAATTAATGAGTAATACAATTGATAATAAATTTGTATTTGGTAAAAAATCTTTTATGCCAATGATGATGGATATGAGAAAATTGATGGTTGGAACAAAATTATTTTCATTTCTTTCTTTTGTGATGTTTAATTTTTTATTTGATTGGAATGATCAGTTGTGGGATCCAAACTTAAGGGATAGACATTTTTTATTTTCTCCTGTTCATATCTCTGTAAAATTAATGCAATGGTGGTTATCACCAAATCCAAATAAATTATCATTTAAAAATGGTCATAAATCGATTTTTAAAACTGATCGTCAATGGTTCCCAATCAATGATAGTATAAATGACCAGAATGTAGAAGTTAATAGTGATATTGAAAAAATAAATCCCAAGAATTCAAGTCCAAAAATTTTATTATTTGTACCAAAACAAGATAGATTGGTAGATGGTAAAAAATTAATTAATCATTTTATTGAATATGAAAATAAAGAAGTATATAAAATTTGGTATATCGATGAATATTCACATTTGGATGTGCTATGGGCTGATGATGTTATCGAAAGAATTGGTATGCCATTAATTGAGTCATTGAAGTTATAACACACACACACATATATATCTCGAAGTTTATAAAAAATAACATTAATAAATTAATAAATTAGTATTTATGGTCATCTTTCCACTGTTGAAATTATTATTATTATTATTATTATTATTATTATTATTATTATTATTATTATTATTATTATTATTATTATTATTATTATTATTATTATTATTATTATTATTATTATTATTATTATTATTATTA
>JAJMDY010000092.1:0-26956 GCA_030573885.1 Tetrapisispora pingtungensis (nom. inval.) | reverse complement strand
ATCACCCTAGATATAAGTTATCCCAAGTACTTATAACCTTGACATTAATATAAGTTATACCAAGCACTTATATTAGACCTTGCCCACGAAAAGCAAATAATAGCAACCCCAAACTATTACAGAAATTTAAAAAAAATAATATGATCATCAAAAAACTATTCTGATAGTTGTACTTTGCAAAACAAATGCTACTATTTTAATGGGGAAGTTTTAAGAACAATTCTTTTAAACTGCTACGGCAATTTTAATATTATATAATATTTTAAAAAACAAAGTGAACATATTTGAATCAAAATTCCATAAGGTGTTTAATATTTAGCTTTCTGGGATGCACAAATATGTAAAAAAATTAAATGTTTGTTCGATATATTCTATTTTTGGTAGTATTTCGAACGATTGATCATAATTACTATAATATATTTGTATTATAATATATACTTGTAATCTCTCAGTAAGTCTATCTTGAGTAGTGGCGTCCAATGATTGTTGTTGTCTAAAAACAGTTGACATATAAAATTAAGTTAAAAGATCTGCAATCCAACTTGAAAATAAAATTTTACTTTACCACTTCACTAAGCATAATCTGATGCATGTTAGCTGGCTAATTAAAGAAGAATAATCACGTAAGTTTTAACTAAAAATAGTAAAATTTAGGTTTACTTAGGGAAAGTACTAGAACTTACTAAAAATGTTGTACAAACTCACCATTAACTTTCAGTAATAACTATGTTAATTTGAGATGGTGCTTATTAATTAATATCCTTTTCATTTCTGTCTAGTATTCATAATTTATATTATAAAATCAAATTAAAAAACATAACGATTATCTATCTAACTTTGGTGGAATGCGTCTTTGTTTCTATTGCCATTCCTGACAAGTAATATCAAACAGTTTAATGATCCTACTAACGACTACTCATTCCATTATAATTGAAAGTTTTACTAAAAAGCCATATATTTGCAGCTTTTACAACAAAAAGTGAAAGAAATGTTTCTCTGTCACACCACACCATCTTAAATTTTTGATTGCTGTACTTCAATTTTCAAAATTTCCATACGAAACTACAACTTCAAAATTTTAAAAATTGAGGAAAAGGAAATTCAAAAAAAAATCAGTAAACATAAAGTAATATTTATATTAAATATAAGGGAATAATCCTAGATTGCAGTTCGTATTTTCAATAATAAAATAATACAGTATAATTCTATCGATATAAAGCAAGTTTAAGTGTAGCGTTGTAAACATATTAATTACAATTTTAATAGAAAAAATCGATACTCTGATTTACAATTACTTCAGAATTGGGAGTATTTTTAAATTTTATTCTTTGCACAAATTGTAATAACAATATACTAATAAATAGAAAATTTTATTTTAAGTGAAATTAAATTAATAGTATATCCCTTCCAATTAATTATTTGAGAATGACCAATAATACTCAGTTTAAAACAGGTGATTTAGTTTTATGTAAAGTTGGCTCTTTCCCACCTTGGCCTGCTGTTATATTTCCTCAAAGATATCTAAGAAATGATGTTTATAAAAAGAGAAAAGCTTCTCGTATAGCTGTTTGCTTTTTCAACGATCCAACTTATTATTGGGAGCAGCCACATAAACTAAAAGAGTTAAATGATAAGATTATTAAAGATTTTTTAAGAGAAAATAGTAAAAATGGCACACAACCTGATTTGATCGAAGCTTATAAAGAAGCCAAAAATTATACAACATTTCATGAATTCATTGTGTCAAAGTTTTCTGAAGAAGGTAGGTTAGATGAACTAGAAGAAATTGATTTTGTTCCACAAGGTGAAGATCCATTCTTAAGTAAGAGCCATCAAAGATCAAGAAAGGGTAATATAAAATTAGATGATAGCACAGAAACAAATTCTGATATTTCTAATTCCAGTACTTTATATTCAGAAACTTCCAAAAGTAAACGTAAATTTAAATCAGAGGATTCAGAAGAAAGTAGTAATAAGAAAAAAGATATAAAAGATGCAAAGCCAGAAAATGCAACAACATTAAATGGGAAAGGTAATGCAAATAAGAATGATATTAAAAAGAAAAAAGCAAAGTTAGATAATTCAAAAAATGTTGAGATTTCAATGCTATTTCGCAGAAAGATCCAAAAGAACTTAATTCAAAGGGAAAGTCCACCAACAGAACAAGAATTAGAAGAAACTCATAAATTATTAAATAAAATTGAAGAAAACTTATACAATAATCCTGTTTTTTTTGATATAAACGCTTTAAGACAAAGTAAACTACATAAATTGTTAAAAGTAATTGTTAATGATAGCAATTTATCTGAGTTTCATGATATTTCCAAAAAAATATTATCTGCTTGGACAGATACCATACATAAATTAAAATTAGAGAAATTAAATGAAGTTAAAAAGATTGAAGAAATTAAATGAATTTGAATAAAATAAAAATATAGATATATATTTTTCAAAGTAAATTTAACTCATTACCACTAAGAAAAATATAAATTCGCAACTGTGCCGTGTCCTGTAGTAATAGTATAATATTTGATGTACATTTTGCATATTTATATTTTTTCAATGTTAAGAAGATATAAAATAAAAACTACTGTTTTTAAATAAACTTTCTAATCATACAATACCCAAACTAATTCATTGATAACTGAATGGTAAACTAGCTGTATTTTTCAAGTCCGTCGTTAAAAAAGTGGATACTTATGTATTACAATCCATTTTATCTAATGAAAAAAGACAAGACTTAATTTTTGAACTGTTGTTATTTGAATTCCCTAAAATATAATACACTAACTCATGACCAACGTAAAAAGAACAAGAGATCTATATTTCATTCAGATCTTCTTTTTATTTTTACTAGCAAGTTTAACAGTGTGTAAAACATGCTAATTAGCGTATACATACATTCTGAATGAATTTAAATAAACAGTTTATTTTGTATTAATGAATATTCTATTTAATGTGTAAATAACATTATTGTAATCATATTTTTTTTATCATATATTTATTCCCAATTTACGTTCCTAAAACCTTCTATTAACCTGAGATCGTTATTTTTTTGAAGTTAAGCCTTACATAGTCAAAATTGAAAAAAATAAAACATACATAAAAATAAGATATAAAATATATACCAACTATATAAAAATCTTTATATAATTGTATTAAAAACAGTATAATTGTTTTTAGAAAATTCTACATAAATTGAATATTTAAATTAGTGGACTGATAGATAGTTCAGAAATCGTCCCAAAATATAGTGGAAATGAACCAGGAAAATAAACAACCCAACGAGAATGCCTTAAGTGCTGACGAATTAGCTCTGTACGATAGGCAAATTAGATTATGGGGTATGGCAGCTCAAGCAAGAATGCGTAATGCTAAAGTTTTATTAATAAATTTAGGTTCTATTGGTACAGAAGTGGTCAAAAATATCGTGTTAAGTGGTATTGGTTCTTTAACTATATTGGATAATCACATTGTTCAGGAAAATGACTTAGGTACGCAATTCTTTTTGGATTCTGATTCTGTAGGTAAGTTAAGATTAGAGGTAACGCAAGCTAGAATTAAAGATTTAAACCCAAGAGTAAATCTTAATTTTGATATTGATGATTTTAAAACAAAAAATAAAGATTATTTTAAAGATTTTGATTTGGTTATAGGAACTGAATTAAATACAAATGAAATAATACAAATTAATTCAATTACTAGAGATTATAATTTACCACTTTATGCATGTGGATCAAATGGTTTATTTGCTTATATTTTTGTTGATTTAATAAAATTCCAGTCTGTAGATGAAAAATTAAAGGGAACCAGATCTTCTGAAGTTGGTAAAATATCAAATAATAAGGAAATATTAGATGTAATGACCTATTGTGATGAAGATGATAATAAAAAAGTTTTTGAGAAAATTACAACCAGACACAATTATAAAATATTTAAAGATATTTTAAACAACGGAACATTACAAGGTAAATTGAACCGTAGACAACTTAAAAGATTATCCAGTGCAGTACCTATCACATTTGCTGCTTTGCAAATTATAAAAAGCGGCAGTAAATTCACATTAAATAAGTTAAATGAACAATTAGAAATAACCACAAAACAATTAGGAGTTTCTATGGAAAATATCAATAAAGATTACATTGAACAATTTACTAACCAATTTGGTGTTGAATTTGCTCCAGTTGCTGCTGTAATTGGAGGTGCTGTTGCTCAAGATGTAATAAATATCCTTGGTAAAAGAACTTCTCCAATCAATAATTTCATCGTCTTCGATGGTATAACTTTAGATATGCCTATTTTTGAATTTTAAATAATAGTTGATACATAGTTAGAAATACAGCATAATATATAAAATGATGCTCAAAAAATTTAATTGCAAATATTTAACAATTATTTACTTGAGACCTTATAAAATAACTATAGTCAATAAATATAAAAAAAGTGGTTACTAAATTTTGAGTTCATATAAAAACATCAATTTATTATTCACAACATAATATAGGAAATTTATATATTTGTTTATTTATTTATAGGCTTAGATGTTTCTAAATTACGTAGACATCTTAGCTTTGTCCGGTGACAGATACATTTTGTAAGTGTGCCATGAAATTTTGTAATGAAACATCATCAGTTAAGACAACTGTAGCACCACCGTGAGTGGCATCTTGGTAACTATCAGATGGGTTTAATTTAGATAACAAGAATCTAGCCTGAGATCCACCGGCTTCAGTGTCAATGAATCTTGGTAATGGGAATCTATCAACCAATAATTCAGCAGCTTCAATTTTTGGTTCTTCTAGGAATTCTTTGAAATCAGCATATTGCTCATCATCTTGATAACCAGCTTTTCTCCATTGAGCAATTTGTTCACCATGGTAGATTAAAATGAAAAAGAATGTATCTAATAACAAAATGGTGTTTGGCTTAACTGAGACGGAGTCTAATAATACTGGCTGTGGATCTTCTTCCATGGAATAAGATGTCAAAGTTGGTTGGATCATAATCAAAGAATTGGTAGTGTCTTCTCTGGTGAAAATGTGTCTATAGAAAGCAGTTTCATCAGGAGAATTGTTGAAAACACTCAAGAATTGAGATCTTCTTAAATAATACATGAATTGTGGGTATAGAGTAAAATTTGGAGCTAATCTAAAAGACATTGGATCATCTTTATTGTAATCAGCATACTTTTGACACAATTTGATTAATGTTCTATCAATCCATCTTATAATATCAGCACCATCATCGTTCTCAGCTTTGTGAACAGCAATTCTAGCCATAATAACAGCAGCAGCTTCTTGATCAAATGAAGCAGCAATACCTGGTGCACCAAATGGTAATAATTGATTAGCAACTGTAGTAACTCTGATACGGTTAGTACCGGATGAATGTTGGTAGTTTGTAATGAACTGAGTGTATGCTAAACGAACTGGCTCATTATTATTTGGATTACCAGCATTGTACTGCTGTTGCTGTTGTGGAGTACTGACGGTGTTTGCAATTTCGAAGAATACAGCATAAGTATGGTTTGGAGATAGAGAAGACATTTTCCAAGTAGAAGTACCACCAATACCAATTTCTGAGTCACTGATATTATTGGTATCAGTTTTTTTAACAGCAGATGCGTGGCCAATTAAACCTTGAACCTTCAACTCCTTTGACGTTCTAACAGTCAAGTGGCCGTTAAAAGCCATCTTCAAATAACCTTCTTCATCTTTAGCAAACATTCTTAAGTAAGATTGCTTAAAAATGGCAGTGGAGAAAGAATCGGTTAATAATAAAATACCACCAGTTTTATCAGTTAATTGTTGCATTTCTGACATACCGATCTGATCGTAACAACCAGCAAAAATATCAACTGTGTGACCATTATCAGAAACTCTTTCAGCAATTTGATTATAATATTTGCAGGCTTTTTTATAGTGAGTGACTTTATCATTGTCAATATCATTATGAGATCTAATTGGATCTTTTAATTCGGAAGAAACAATCATACCAGAACCGAAAGTACATGGACCTGAAGCAAATAAGATAATTCTTGAGGAGAAATTTTTGTAACCACTTTGTAAAATTAAAGAAGCAATGTTTAAAGCTTCACCTGTTGCTCTCTTTGGTCTGTGACCAGATTGAACTTGCCATTCATCAGTCTTCAAGTTTTCAATTAATTGAGTTAATTTGAATTCAACTTGCTCTAAGGGTAAGAAGAAACGGTTGACAGATAATGGAGAATTTGGGTTAGTGTTAACATTCAAAGATGGGTTAACATTAGTAATAGAAGGCTTATTACCAGTCAACATTTCAATGATTTCAGCGTATTGATAATTTTTATCACCTCTAAAAATATTAGATCTATCAATCAAAGTAGAAGATAAATCATGTAATTCAATTACACTACCATAAGTAATCAAAGACACTAAAGCATTTGGAGGTAGTAAAGATAAAGAAGTTATAATAGATTCTTTTAGAGAGGACAAATTATCGAATTCAGAAGTTAAATCAACAACAAAACAGAAAATTGGTGGAACTTGAATTGGTTTATTTGTGATATACTCAACAGTGGTATTTTGTAGTTCAATTGGCATATTTTCTTGTGTCATGTTCGCATATTGAGTTGGTAGATGGTTTCTTGAATTACAAATTGGACAAGTCCAAGAGTTGTTTCTTGGATCAATAATACAGTAAGGATTCAAAATAGACTTACATTGAACACCAGAACAAATAACAGGGTTATAATTCAAAATGTTACCGTTACCTTCAGTACCAACAACACTAACACTATTGTTTCTTAATTTTTCATTTTGACCTTCTTCATTTTCATCATCTTCTTCATCATCATCAGTAGATATGTCCTTTAATGGCGTGTACAGACAACCAATTGGAACAACATTTTTAGTAGCATCGGTTCTTGTAGTTGGAAAAATATTCCAAGAGAACCTAATACCATTAATATCTTCATTAGTTTCGAAATCCATATTTACTCGATTGTTTCGAAAGCTAGTATATCTTTAATCAATATAATTAGATATTTATCAGCATTTTATCAATATACAGGATAAAGCAATAATAATAAACTCGATCTAAACTTAACTTCATATCTACAGATTGGTTCCTATTTATAAACGATATTCATTTTCACTTTGAAGAACAAAACAACAAATCCATTTCATTTCATTTCTTTTCAAAATTTTATGCAAGTCGGACGGGTAATTGAGGCGTGAGGATTAAGGAATTTTATAATTACTGAGTGGTAAATTCGATGGCGGCTAAATTTGATCACTTATATAATACACTAATTTGAATAAAAAAAGTAAAAGACACAGAAGTTATGGAGTTGTAGACACATTTGGACAGATGGACAGATGCAATGGTATAATTTTGTGAGTAACTACGTTTTATTAGATTTTTAGAATGTTGAAGATGGAAAACTATTAGTTAGAGCCGGGATGGTATTCGGAATGTGCTTTGTTTTATATTCAGACGGTTAGAGATCTGAGTGAGTTGAACAGCTAAAAAATAGATTCTCAGAGCGTACAGATTGGAATTATAGGTTTTACCCCAGTTTTTGCTTGACATTTGGTGACATAGTGCGTGGCAAAACGAAAAATCTTGAGTCTTTGGATAAGATTATCGTAAATATAATTAATCTCCTCAACTCCAAATCATATCACTACGGTTACAACTTGTCTAGTGACTTTAACGATTAGTTTTAAACCGTTAGTATTGTTTTAAACAGATCAACAACCGCTTAAATGTATCACAGTAACATACAGGTATTACCCGGACTCAAAATTTCTTTGTGTTAGTTTTGCTACTTAACACAGTACAAACAATTTTGAAATGGCGTTAAGCAAATAATCTGTTTTTAAACTATGGCGATAATTCTTAAAATTATTAATTAATATCGAATGATTTAGGAATATTATATGAATTTTTCTGTCCAGTTTGATAATTTAAATTAAAAGTGTCCTTTATGATAAAGCAATTGATAGAAACTCTATAGCCCATTAATAAATAACGAGGTTAGAAAAAGAACAATTAATAAATGAACGAACCTACAATTCAAAATTTGTTTATCGCAGGTAGCTTTCTGCTGAGATTAGTATTGCACTTTCATTTTCCAAAACTAACGTTTAGATTAGATGATCTAGTAGAATTTTCATCACCTTTGACATCATATAAGACATTAATGGAAAGTTTTTTCCTATTAAAAAATACTTCCAACAATTTGTACGATGGAGGTTTAGTGCATCAACCACCTTTATTGGTATATATTTTATCAAATTTATATACAGGTAAAGATTCATTATTGTTATCGATAATATACTCACTTGCTGATATTCTCATTGCTTTACAATTGATAGATATTAATAAAATTTTATTCTCAAACGATGCCAATTCGTTATATTATTTGCCTGGTGTTTTATATTTATTGAATCCAATTTGTTTGTTATCAAATTTATCCAAATCAACTTCAATTTTTTCAAATTTATTTTTGATTTTAAGTATTAAATTTATTTTAACGAATTCATTAAAATCCAATCAAAATTATAACAAACTTAACACTATAGCATCTGCCATCTCATTAGCAATTGCGGGATATTTATCGTACTATCCATTATATTTAATCTTCCCAATGTGTTCAGTACTTTATAACATTAACAAGAAAATTACAGGCAATGAAAATAACACTAAATTTATTGGATTGTTCATTTTAACATTTTTCACAACTTTAATTGTTTTATTAGTTTTAAGTTATATATTAAATGATTTAAATTGGAATTTTATTAACAATACTTATATGATCATTCTTACTTTTGAAAAATTAATCCCAAACTTAGGTTTATGGTGGTATCTGTTTGTGGAAATGTTTGATATGTTCATCCCATTCTACCATTCTGTGTTTAATCTATTTGTTTTTGCATTAATTCTACCATTCACGATAAGGTTTTCTAATTACGGTAAAGGTACTACGAATGAAAAGAGTGAGAAAAATATAGACACTATTCAAATGAGTTTCTGGTCTTTGGTACTATGCATTGGTTGGATTACTTTAACAAAATCATATCCAATTGTTGGTGATTATGGATTTTTCATTAGTTTCCTACCTTTCTTAAAACCTGTATACGGTTATTTAAAATATCCAATTCTTTCTGTATTATTATTTTTACATTCAATTGTATTAGCTCCAATTTTCTATCATATTTGGGTTGATTTAGGTTCCGGTAATAGTAATTTTTTTTATGCTATATCATTAGTCTATGCATTATCAATTGCTTCAATTTTAGCTGACTTTTTATGGAGTATTTTAAGATTTGAATATGATGAAGGTAAACCCAATTACAACATTAAGTTGACTCAAATATAAAAGATCTGAAATCTGGATTCCAAATAATCATTAACGATTAATAGCATATTATATATCAAGGCATAAGAATTAATAACACTTTTAATAATTATATAGAAAGTATAATTGAATAAAAAACATTTAATATAAATTGATACGAAGTTTCTTATATTTAATATAATATGTCTATAAATTTAAAGTTAAGTTAAATATATAATTAATTGTTACAATTACGAGTCTTGCTTTTTATCCTCTTTAAGTATTGCTTCTTTCTCTAACGCAATTTTCAATTTTAACTGATGTATATTATGTTTATCAATATGTTTATCAAATCTTTCCTTTGTTTTAAACGTTCTATTACAACCTGAAAAATGACAATGAAATTTTCTACCAACAGTATTCATTAATAAAGATAATGCATTTATACCTTTTTTAGTTCCAGTAGCCAGTGAATCATCAGTTGCTTGTAAATTCCATGAGACTGCATCAGGCTTCAAAATTTCTCCATTAATACATTTTTCTAATTTTTCTTCATTTAATATAATCATTGCATCAGTTATTTTTCTTTTTTTCCTAATTATTTGTTCTATATTATCATTATCATTATCATTATCATTATCATTATCGTTATAGTTATCATTAGTATCCCCAGCTTGAACATTATTATTTGATATTTGATCAATTTTATCTTTATCATGAGAGTTAACTTCATTATTTATTTCTATTAGTAACTCATTAGGTATTTGATCATTATGGATTTCTTTATAATGACTTAACAGTTCGTTTTTTTTGGCAAATGAAATTTTTTGTATAACAATATCATTTCCAGCCGCTAAATCATCTTCACATATTTTACATTTCCAATTTTTGATTACCAAAGTTTCATCATGAATTTTCATATGCATTTTCAATCCGCTTTCACCAACACATGGTTTATCACAGAGTTCACATCTGATCTTTGGATGATCCGATTTCAAATGACGTTGCAAAGCAGTCCAAGTTTTAAAATTTTGTGTACAATTATTATAAGAACATGGATATGGATTTTCAATATCAGGATTATGATGTTTTGCCATATGATTTCTTAATCTATAAGGCCTTTGAAAACTTTTACCACACAGTTGACACCTTAATTTTTCTAAGTGGAACGATAAAATATGAGATCTTAATTGTGGATGTTTATAAAAACTTTCTTTACAGCCTTCATAAGTACATTTAAACGATTTTGTATGTGTAATTTCATGCCTTTTCAATTGTTGCCCTGTTGTTAAACCTTTATTACAAACCGAACAATGGAATGGTTTATCGTTTGAATGTGAAATAAGATGTCTCTCTAAATGACTTTTCCTCGAAAATTTCTTGTCACATTCATTGCACTGAAAATTCTTGATACCTAGGTGAATAGATTGTTGATGCTCAGTCAATGTGGAAGGCCTTGAAAACGATTTATTACAACCTTCATATTCACAAAAATATTTCTTAATCCTTCTACTTGAAGAACTAGAGGCACTGGTCGTACTAGATGTGCTGGCAGTACTTATCACACTCGTTACACTTGACACACTTGACACACTTGACACACTTGACACACTCGCATCACTCACCATCCCATCCTCCTCAAAAGGATCCATTATGTTTTCACTACTCCTTGATAACGTTACATTACTTCTTGCAGTAGAATCACTTCTCCATAACGAAAGTTCTATTTCGGATTCCCTTGAATCAGCCATCGCTTAATCACAGTAAAACTAGTCTCCACAGATACTACAAAACTAAACGGGCAGATCTAAACAGCAGTCTAAGATATACACAAATATGACTGCCTTTATTCTCATTATTGCTTCCAAACACAACTTTAAAAAGATGTTGAAACCTCCAGAATTAGCTGTCTTTTAACTTAAACAAGCTCATCTCATCTCAAATTTCAAAAATTTTAGGTGTAAAAGGCAGTTACCCTACCTGGGCGTTAGCAAATTTGCATTTCTTCCAATGCTCTTTCCAAAAGAATAATTTTTTGAAAAATTTTTTGGAAAAAGTTGATGGGATTAGAGAATTCAAACATATAAATCTTCAATAACATACAAAATTGTGATTTGTTTTATTTGTTTTATTTGTTTTACCTAAGTCATTTTATTTTCGATTGTTTAACTGAAGGAACAGTTAGTTTACTACAGCTTACTTGAGGACCATATCTAATTATACCTGCAAAGATGTCTGATTATGAAGAAGGATTTAATGACGATGCCAATGAAAATTTCGAAAATTTTGAAGTAGAACATTTTTCTGATGAAGAAAATTATAATGAAGGTTTTAATGAAGATATGGAACCAAAGACCGAAGACGGTAAGACTATTGTTGTAGGAGGCCATGGCCACTCTTTAGAAGCCGAAGAACAATTTGAAGCTATCAGAAAGAAGACTTTGAAAGAAAGAGCTATTCCAAGAGAAGAAAGAACTACTACTCCATACATGACTAAATACGAAAGAGCCAGAATATTAGGTACTAGAGCTTTACAAATTTCAATGAATGCTCCTGTCTTTGTTGATTTGGAAGGTGAAACTGATCCTTTGAAAATAGCAATGAAAGAACTTTCAGAAAAAAAGATTCCTTTAGTCATTAGAAGATATCTACCTGACGGTTCTTTTGAAGACTGGAGTGTTGAAGAATTGATTGTTGATTTATAGATCCATCGTGTTATTGAAGGTTTCGGATTGTGTTTTGTTTTTCTTTCCCTCTTTCATTATTACTAATGGAGAGAAAAAATAAAATCAAGAAATTAAATTAATATTGCATGTATGACAATTACAAATATTCAGCAGATGAAAATACCAATAAAAATAAAAAATGCATTATAACAAATTGTATCATAAAGATTGTATAGGTTACATAGACCAAATATATATATGTAATTAGTACTATTTCAAAAAAATATAATCAATAAACAAATATATATATTAAATTTAAATTGATAATTACTCCGAAAAGAGATCTAGGGAGCTAGTAGATTCCATTAGTTAAATTTAGATTAATATTATATAAATATAATCAATGATGTATGGTATATTTAATTGTCAAATGCTGTATCAAGAAATAGCTGTATTTTAAAATCACCCTCTGTCGCACTTTTATCGTTACTGAAGTTTATTAAAATGTCTTTGAATTCAACTTCAGGAGTTTTGTAACCATTCTTCTTTAAATATTCTAATAGTATTTTTTTCGGTATTAAACCATTTTTATTATCAATTTTAGAATTATTATTTAGAATTTCAAAACTTTTTTTAATTGTGTCTCTTTTTTGATTGAAGTCACCAAGTTTATTGCCCATCATTGTTAAGAACGCAGGATAATTTATTTTATGAGCATCGCCATTGTTTATATTTAGCATTGATTTGATTTCATCATCTTTTATTTCAATTCCTAATGTTTTAAATATATTAATTAAATCGTTCTCTGATATAGCTCCATCTCCATCTTCATCGATGATTTCAAATGCATTCTTTAATTTGCTAATTACTTCTGGACTCAATTGGTCAAAATTCACTGATGTATGTGAATTCATTACTATATTTTTAGTTATATATTTTGTTTAAGTGAATAATACTAAAGTAAAACCCTAAAACTAACCGTTACTATTTTTTCTGTTTAAAAACTGGAACCCTTAGTGAACAACAACGTCAATTCTCTCAACTTTTTGATTATGATATAATTCTAAAAGCTCTATTTCAATTTTAGTATCTATTGTTGATCAATATATTAAGATCAATGTAAATGATAAATGAACTATCTATTTTTTCCAAATAGTATTTTTTTTATATCTTTAAATTATTTTTCAATTACTTTTTTGATTTCGAAATGAGATCTTAGCTGCCCTTTGAATTTTTGAAATTTTAAATTCGAAAAACTAAAATAAAACACATTACGGTATAGGTGATAACTATTATTTAAAGCTTCGATGTTTCAAAGTTCATCATTAATTGTTATGAAAAAAGTATATTAGTTGAAATTTATTCAATATATATTAAATTTTACAGTATTGACATAGTTGTTTATTTTGATAGTCGTATAGATACCGCAAAACAATTTATTAAGATGAATATTGCAAAAACACTTTTGAAAGAGGCTAAATTTGAATTAGCAAGAGGAGAATATGAAGAAGCCATTGTGATTTCAAAAGATGTATTGAAGGAGGATAAGAACAACTATTTTGCCCATGTATTTTTAGGAAAATCATACGCATGTATAGAGACTGGTAATGCTATTGAGAATATTACAAATGCTATTAGTTATTATCAAAAGGCGATTGAAACATTACCAGATAATTTATTAGCTTGGAAAGGTTTATTTAAGGTTTTAGAAGAAAAAGATAAACTGATTTTTCCTAGTATATTGTCATTTGATCAATATTTTGAATTATGTAATGCTTATTCAGATTTATTATTAGAACAAGAACAACCATTAGTTGATTTAATACATAATATTCGTATGCTAAGGAAAAATATACCAGAAATTGAAGAAACATTTTTGAGACATATGATACCAGGTTTACCATTTGCTGAAAAACTAGCACGTCACTTGATTACTCCAAAAGAATGTTTAGAAAAATTAATAACAATTACTTTAAATAGAGAACAGAATGAAGTTTCAAAAATCGTCAGCAGAGAAAGATTGAAATTGAGTGCAAGTGATCCAGATTATCAAATTAAAATTAATTTATTAGCCTGGGAAGTTTACCAGAATTCAAAACTTGATGAATATTTTAATCAATTGGTGAATATTACAGATGATGATATCGAAAGAAATCAATTAGAAATTAAATGGTTAGATCATAGGATTACAGTTTTACAATCTATGCCAGCAGATACAAAACATTCTTTTTTCGATTCAGTAAAAACTATGGTAGAAGACATGGTGTTAGTTAATACATCATCTGTAAAAGCTTGGAAACTTTATTTCGAATGGCAGGACTACCCTGATTTGGATTCTATGAATATTGAAATAATTTTTAAATTCTTCAAAAAATTTCCAACTGAACCTCTAGCAGTTATACTATACTCATGGTTGCATTCATCATTTTCGAAATATGATACTAGTTTTTTCAGTTTGGATGATGAAAAGAATGCTAATGCCGATAACAGTAATGGCAATATAGGTAAAAAAGTTGATACGGAATCAAAATCCGAAGATGAAGATGAAGATTTAGAAGAGTTGAGTGAAATGATAGAACATGATGATTTTTCTCCTGTTCTATTAGAATCGGATATTTTAACATCATTCATTGAATATATACCAAAAGTACAAACTTCAGCATTAGCTCATAGAATTATCTCACAATATTATATTCTTTCTAGAGAATATGAAGCATCATTATCATACATCAGAACTGGTACTTCTTTAGTCGCCAACTCAATAACATCCTTAGGTGCAATTCTACCAAACTCTAAGCTTGCCTTTACAATTGACCTAGCAACGGTGTACACATATTTTGATTTTAAAAAAAATTATAAGACTGCATTAATGTTATACGAAAAAATTTTAACTGTTGAACCTTTAAATGCCAAAGCAAAATTGGGAAAGGGACTTATTTACATTGAAATGGAGAATTGGTCCGAAGCAAATATACTATTGGTTGATGTTAAAGAAGAATTTCCAGACAATATGGAAATTTTGTCAGCTTTGGCATGGACATTCACAAATATAGGTCAATATGATGATGCAATTGAAATGTTAAAAACAGCTTTAACAAAAATGGTAGGAACAGATATTTTATCAATAGAATTACGAACTTTAACTATATGGAGGCTAGCCAAAAGTTACTTATATATGCAAGAAGAAAAGAACAAGGATGAAGAATCAGATTTAGATTTAGTTAATACAGCATATCAATTATTGATCCAATCTTTAAAGTTATTAGAAACTTTTTCGGCATCGTTTTCAACATTAGGTGACATTTATACTAAATACTACAAAGACGAAAAAAGAGCCTTTGGTTGTTATTATAAAGCTTTCGAATTAAATGCAGGAGATATAGTTGCTGCTGAATACATTATTAGAAAATACACTGATTCTGAAAATTGGTCAGCTGCACAAGTTATTGCAGAAGCTCTTGTAAAAGCTGATAACGCTAAGAAATATCTAAAATCATTATCATGGCCATATAGAGTTATTGGTATTTCATATTTAGAAAAACAGAAAGAAGCAGAATCTATTGGATGGTTTCAATCAGCTCTACGCATTGATAACGACGATATTGAATCCTGGGTAGGGCTAGGTCAAGCATACTTGGGCTGTGGTAGAATTGAGGCTTCAATTAAAGTATTTGAAAAGTCTGTTGAGATGAACCCAAATCATAGCTATGCTAAATACTTTTTAGCAGAGTCTCTTTCTCAATTAGGTGATTTTGAAAAAAGTATTGACATGTTAAAAGATTTAACTCTGTCTTTTCCAAAAAATGAGGCATTTTACTCACAATATGCTTCAGTTTTAGTAGAATTTGCAACTGATTTGTACAGTAGAGGATTTTTAACTAAATCTATATATATTGCTATTGAATCAATACAGACCATTGAGTATTTATTTACTAAAATAAAATCACATCCACATATTGCTTGGTTAGCATTGTTCAAAGCTTTACAATTATTTGTTTCAGTTCAGTCCAAAATAGAAGAACTTCCAATCGAAACGTTAGTGTCATTAATCGAAACCGTAGAGAATAATGAACTGCCTGAATTAGATGTGATTGACAATATTAGTTTAGACAGCATTCTTTCAAGTACTGATGATGAAAATATTTCTATCGCTGCTAAATTCTTAGTTCTCTCAGCAAAATATGCTTTGATAACCGGTTCGAACTCATCAACTACTTCAACTGTTTCTGCTTCATTATGGCATAATATTGGTATCGCTGAACTTATTTTCTCTTTATTATCAAAAGAATCTGGGTATAGAGACGCATCAATATTTGCGTTCAAGAAAGCAATTCAATATCAGTCAAACTCAGCTGATTCCTGGATTGGTTTAGGTATCAGTACAATGGATATTAACTGGAGAGTATCGCAGCATTGTTTCATTAAAGCAACTGCACTGGCTCCCCGAGATGCAGAAATTTTATTCAATCTAGCCTTATTATGTTTGAAGAACAATGATTCAGATTTAGCTAGACAAGTTCTGTCTAGAACCCAAAGTATGGCTTCTCAAGATTCATCACCTTGGTTAGGTATGGCATTATTATCAGAAAAAGAAGGTAATGAAAAGGAAAGTATTAATATGTTTTCGCATGCTTATATTCTATCAAATGGGAAATCTAAAGTTGCTGAACTTCTTTATGCAAAAAATATATTACAGAAACAAGTAGGGTCATTTAAATCCGAAAATGATATAGATTCTCTAGAAGATTTATCAACCGCTGGTTTTGCTTTAGAGCAATATTTGAAAAAATCTCCTAATGACTCATATGCGTTACAAATTAGTTTGCTTACTTTAGAAAGACTACATAACTATCCTAATGCAGATAAATTATCTGCTAGGCTATCTGATATTTTAGAAAAAAGATTTGAGAAATCTCAAGATGACAAGGAGTTATACAATTTTGCAATAATCAAGTCTCAATTTGCTAGAATTCAACTTGGTTTAGGTAATTATGAATCTGCCATAGAAAATGCCGAACTTTCTCAAGGTATAATACTAGAATATGATAGTAAGTTGTCATTGTCCGCACAAATTTCAAATCATATTTGTTTTGGTTTGGCTTACTATTTTCTAGACAATTTTGATAAGACTTTAGAACATTTCCAAATGTTAACTAAATTGTCTGAAGATTCTAAATATCTAGTGATCTTAATTGCAAAGGTACTGTATGATGTAGGTTCCGAAGATTCGAAAACCATAGCATTAGATGAATTAACTGAATATATATCAACATTTGGTAATGAATTACTAGTTACTCTGACAATAGCTGCTATTTCTTTAATCGAAAACCAGACAGATATATTAGAAACAATTTTACACGATCTTCTAAATATTTCACTAAAAGAAAAAATTAAAGATACAAATCAATCATTAAACTTTTTAATTTCTAATATTGAAAAAAGATTAAACAAGAGTAATGAAAATAATGAATCAATTCTGCTGCAAAAGAATGCTTTTTTCTTTCCAAACAACAATGCTTCTTGGTCAAAGCTAAGCAAAATTATATCTTTGAGAGTTATGACCGAAAGTCAAAATAAAGTGACAGCTAAACAATTAAGTGAAAAATACTCTGATTTAAATAACTTAAGAAATATTCAAAGATCAATATTTTTAACACCATGGAATATTACCGCACTAAAGTCATTAAAAGAATGTTTTTAAATATTATTAAATGTTAATAGGTATTATTATTTATATCTAATTATATAATTAAGATAATACATGACTTGATATACAATATATTAATATATTAGCTAAATAGGTTAATTTATAATTTGTAGATTTCCCATAATGAAAGTAATCTACTGATTCTGGTTTTGATATTTAATTCACGTTCATTGACCATCTTCAATTGGTTCATTTCACTTGGTAATAATAATTCACCTTCCTTACCTTTGACATCATCTCTATTTGCTTTAGTTAATAAGGTAAAGTTATCAGCTTTTAATTTATCTTCTTTATATAACAAGTTAGCGATGTTCCATGCAATATTTTCTCTCATAAAATCGTAGGAGTGGCTCTTGTTTGATCTAAACAAAAACACAGCTCTAGAAGCTGCCCTATCTGCAGTTCTTGGAACTTCTTGGATTTCTAAAACATTATATTTTATAACAGATGCAATAGTAGATCTAATGTCTTTTTCTTTCATCAAGGCTGTAGAGTTAATAACCTTTTCTGAAGTCAATCTATTAGCAATGACACAACGACGAACACGAGTAGAAGATGGGCCTAATGTTGAAGTGATTATATTATCATACGAGCTCGAACGTAGAACTGGTAAAACTTCTGTAAATGGAACAAAATATACACCTGGTTTGGATTCTCTTAAGAATGGAACATTTGAAGTTGATAATAACTTTAAATGACCATTGACCAAGCTTACCATATCAGCATTATCATCATCAAAGTCTGCTTCAAAATCTTCTAATTCATCATCAATATTCGAAGCTTCTTCATTTGTATTATTATTTTCTTTATTATTATTTGCAAGTTTTGATAAAGCTAACTCTGATGGAGTGGAAGGAATAACAAACCCATCTTCAGTTTTCAATTTCTTTGATGGATTTTCTACACCATTATTTAGACGTTTATTACTTTTGACTACGGATGTTAAAGTTCCCCTTAAATCTACTTCAGGTGGTAGATATTTAACAATATCCAATGCACTAAAAGTGACTTTATTTGATTCCTCATTCAACCTTTCTTCTTCTCTTATTAAATTTGCATCATCTAAATCTTGTAATAGACCAGTTTTTCTTAACGGGTTCAAAACTGGCAATGATTTATTTTCTATTGATTTTAATGCAATTTTGTATATGAATGCAGGGATATCACCAACTCTTGATCTTGCAAATTGGATTAATTGTTTTGTTCTTCTTGTTTTCATAAATCTATCAAAATTCAAAGTTAATGGAATATTTTGTTTTACCATTTTCATTGAATTTTGATTATCTATATAAATATTTTTTGATATGTTTGTCAAATCGTCAAAATAGAATAAAAATTGTGTTTTTGCTTTATCCTTTGCTTCATTTTTTTTCTTTAACTCAGATAACGTTGAAGTTCTTGGAATTTTTTTATATTCATTTTTATAAATTTTATTCCAAAGATCATTTATTGGTGTATATAATACTGTTGACATTGGCACTAAAAACCCATTTTCATAAAGTTTTAAAAAAGAATGTTTAACGTCAAATTCTAAACCTTGAGATTTAAAATCCTCACTTTCCAAAAACTCATCAATTGTCAATGAACCAACCTCCATGATATTCTGTATAATTCTTGTTATCAAATTTGAATTAAATCTGTTTGAAATTTCTTCAATGATCAAACCGTTATATAATAATATGTTCAAACCATCTTCATTAATTGAATAATATGTAGTTGATCTATTATTTATATTTTTTTCAATGAAAAAATTCACACATCTCAATTGAATCAGTGAGACCAAAGTAATTTTAATTTGCCTTTTCGAAACGGTCAAATTCACATTAACATCATTTTTTAGCATTTCATTAAGATATCTATCAATTTCATTTATTGTTAGTCTACCTTTTGAGATCAAAGTTTTTATAATCAAGGATGAATTTTCACCCAGATGAGCCTTGATGACTTCTGAGTACAAGAAAGAGTTTGGATTCAATGATCTTTGTTCCAAATCAGAAACTGTAGTAAAATCTTTTGGATCATCTAACATAATATTTAAATCATCTTGAATTTGAATCGTATCATTATTTGCACTAGCACTAGTAGAACCTGAAGCTTTAGCTTCAGGTTCTACAGAATTCTCCACATTAGACATAGCTGCTTGATTGGTGACTTGATGAGCCCATACTAATGCACCCCCCAATGCACAAACACACGCACCACACCATATATATGTGTATAAACTCACCCATTTATATCCCAATCTCATCTCATCTCTTCACTACCAAAACATCTAAAAACTTCAACTGAAAAAAATTTCGTTGAATTTTCACCACACCGCAACAGAAAGCAAACCCTACAAACCCTATCAACTTCCACCACCAACCCAATCCCAGCCCTATCTATGTTAGTGAAACATCACTTCCGACGACCCAATTAAATCACAGCACGCCTTTCCGCAACCCGAAGACAGCACCGCACGTCAACAGCAGCTTCGGAAAGGAGAGCTCACAGCCAAAAGGAAGTGTACACTATGGCACCAATTGGCTGTGTGGCAGCTATGGAAAGGTAGCTCGGTAGTGTGATGGCAGTACTGCAATATCGCGAGTACGGTAGGTGTGGTTCGAATTCTGCGCAGTTAACGGTTCAGTGAAATTTCAGATTTGTTTTAGTTAGCAATATATAATAGTGTATCGAGTCTTTCTTTAATATCTTGTTATATGAACATCTGGGTTTTGTATTAGATAGCGTAACGTAATGTAAGATATTACACACACCTCATACAATAACATAAATATATTTATATTGTGCCATCATATATTCACACATCAGTACCACCGAATCTCACTATGTTAAACGCAAGATCTCAATTTACAAAGCAATCCATTAGGAGATTGTCTATCGTTACTAAACCTCATGTTAATGAAGAATTGTCCACTCTTTCTGTAAAAGTTAAGGCTGGTTCAAGATATTCAACAAAAGATGGTATCTCACATCTATTGTCGAGATTTAATTTTCAAAATACTAATAATAAATCTGCTTTGAGGCTAGTCAGAGAATCTGAATTGCTAGGTGGTAAATTTGAATCTATTGTCGATAGGGAATTTATTACTCTAAAAGCTACTTTTTTGAAGAATGATCTACCATATTATGTCAATGCTGTTGGTAATGTATTATATAAAACCTCTTTTAGACCACACGAATTTGTTGAAAATGTTTTGCCTGTTGCAAACCATGATTTGGTTTTGAATAATATTCATCCGGTAAAGAAAGCCGAGGATTCTTTGTATAATTTAACTTTCAGATCTGGTTTAGGTAACCCAATCTATTACGACGGTGTTGAAAAAATTTCATTAGAAGATATTAAAACTTTTGCTAATGACATTTATACAAAAGAAAATATTACTATTGAAGCTGAGGGTGTAAATGAATCAGACTTGAATAAATTTGTTTCAGAATCTGTAATTAACTCTTTACCAGCTGGTACTAAATCAAATGGAACTAAAAAATTAAATGTTTACACAGGTGAAAATTCAAGATTAAGACATGTTGGTGAATCTGTTGCTGCAATTTCAATTCCAGTTAAATTAGATGAATTATCAAAATATCAAGTCTTGAAAAATTATTTATCAACTGATATCTCAGAATTATCAGATTTAATTAATACTATCAAATTAGATGTTTATTCTGATGTAGCCTTATTCTCCTTATACGTCAAAGGTCATAATCCAGTTAAAGTTGGTAATGATATTAAAAAAATTGTTGCTGATTTGAAAAAAGGTGTCGATATTTCCTCTGCTAATCAATTCACATCTTTACAAGCTTCTTTAAAAAGCCAAACAGTTGATGTTTCGAAAGTTAAAGATTTTAAGTTATCTAAATTCAATTATTCAGCTGTTGGTGATATTACAAATTTACCATATTATGACGAATTATAATAAATTCTTTAAATGAAATTTATATTCTTAAAACAAATCAAAAATAACAAAATTTATAATATTCTTCACTTTTTGCCCCCCCTTTTTTCAATTGAATTTTTAATTTTCAACTGAAGATATATATATATATACTTTTTTATATTTAATTTATCAAATATTGTATATATTTTCATATTTGATACTATATTTATTTTAAATACATTTTTTTCATTAAAATAATTAAAAAAATTAAAACATTTAAAACTAAATTCTTAATAATAATAAAATTCTACAAGATTATAACTCATTAAATTTACGTTTTTATAAAATTTAATATGTTTTTCATAATATGATTATTCATACATTGGGAATGGAGAAAAATCAATATTAACGGATCTTTGAATACCGTATTCCTTTGGTAAATTGTTTAAAATTTCAAATTCCTTTTCTGGAATTGTGAAAGTTTGGAAATTGGCAATAATTCTTTCTTCTTTAACAGATTTTGGTAAGACAATGTAACCTCTTTGAACACCCCAAGATATTAATAATTGACCAACATTAACACCTAATTTAGAGGCCACATCCTTGACAGTTTGATTATTAATTAATGGAACGTTACTACCACCTAATGGGCAATATGCTTCAACAACAATCTTATGTTCTTGACAGTATTTAATTAATTCATTTTGTGGTAACAATGGATGAATTTCAAATTGATTAGCAGCTGGAATTTCTTTTGTAGTTGGTGCAGATAATAATTCTTTCAAATTATTAATAGAGAAGTTAGAAACACCAATAGCTTTAGCTTTGGTTCTTGGCAATTGTTGCATTAATTCCCAGGTTTTAACGAAACTCCAATCATCCATATCAACATCAGTTTTGCCATTTTCGGTTTTTGGAATTGTTAATAAGTTACCATCTGTTATTCTATCAGTCTTCAGAGCGACTGGCCAATGCATTAAATATAAATCAACATAATCCAATCCTAATCTCTTTAAAGATGATTCTAAAGCAACGGCTGGGTTTCTTTGTTCAGTACCCCATAATTTAGTGGTTAAGAAAATGTCTTCTCTTGGAATACCTGAGTCTCTAATAGCTTTACCGACTTCTTGTTCATTACCGTAAATAGCAGCACCATCAATATGTCTGTAACCAGCCTTTAAAGCTCTTAAAACAGCAGTATAAACTTCATTTGGAGATGCTTTCCAGGTACCTAGAGCAACAGCTGGAATTTTAGCACCATTGCTTAGAGTGTAGGAGATATCGTTATTCTTTGGGGTAACAGACATTTTTATTTTATTACCTTAACAAAAAAAGGGGTTTTCAACGTTTTTGAGATATCTTTTTTATTTGAAATTTCAAAAACTTACTAAGTAGAAATTTATATTAAAGAAAATAAATAAGATAATTTAGGTTTAAGAAAAATCAATTTTATATATACTTAAATTTAAGATAATTTTTTTTATTCAATGCCAACTAAGTAAAATTATATACATACATTGAAATTGTACTAAATTGTAATTAATAATCATTCATGCCTTTGTATGAGGCCGATTAACCTTGCAACAAATCAGCGAAAGCTGTAATAGATTTTTCAATTCGCATAGAATTGAACTAAGGAAATTTACAAAATATGAAACTTTGAAATTACAATTAAGAATGTTGTAACAAAAACACTCAATTTCGTATATATTAAACTCAATTAACATTATTAATGATCATAAAACCGAATTACTACAATATTTACTAGATGAATGAACAAGCAATCGAACAAGATTGTTATTGTCCACAATTTTTTTCAAAAGATAATAAATTTTCTACTTCATTCCATAATCTCGTATACAGAAATATCAATTGAATTGCTCTAACTCTATTTTATTACCCATTAAACAACAACAGTCAATTTTTTTGTATTCTTGGCAGAATAAATTAATAATGATTATCTTGGTTATCTTGTTAATTGGCCGTATCAAACACTTTTTGCTCTTTCTCTTTTTATTCTGCCTATTTTCTTATTTTAAGTATAAATGTTGTTTATTATGATATAAAAATAATATTATCTATAAGAAATGATTTTTTTAGTATATTAGCTATTACAAGCTTAGAAAATTTATGTGAAAGTTATTTTATTTATGTATATATACACTATTCAATCGAAGTTTTCTAATATTTCTTTCCATTGGCCAAGAATATGTTCTCTTTGTCCTTCCATTCTGGTTCTACATTTATTTATATTTCTCATGTATTTTTTGGATTCCAATATATCTTTCAATTCTTCCCAACTGTTGTATTGAATAAAACAATCAGACCAATTTGGATCATAGAATTCCATAAATTTAAACCAATTTTTTTTATCGACTTCTTTGGTTCTAAATGCATTACCTGCATCATTACATTTATTTTCCTTACAAATTTTTGTAAAAAAATCTGGAGATGGAATTGCCATTAACATACCATATGCGATATTTTCCCACATTTTCATAATCGATACTTGATATGGTAAATGAACCACAATAGAATTGTAAACACTTAATGACTTTGGACCACCATATTGATGTGGTAATAGTTTACAATCAATATTTGTTTTTTCTTTAACCAATTTTTTCAATAAAATGGTATCTTGTTCAACTCTACTTGTGATAATACAAAGTGGATCTCTTTCTGATTCAGGGACTTCTCTAGCGCTAACATCTGAATGGCCTAATGGTCTAACAATTGGATAATCTTTTCTAATTTCCACTTTTTTAAATTTCATGTATGGTATTTCAAACGGATTATTAGCAATCACATTAGCTCTATATTCATCATTTCTATTAATAGCATGATTAAAGTCTAAACGGAATTTATTTTGTTCTTCACCTTTAACACAATAATCAAATCTATTACTAACAATAAAATTTAAATTCTTACATTTTGGTAAACCATTTTTAAAAAAAGGCCACGAATCAGAGATACAATCTGAGACAAAAATTGCATCATATTCATTACAAAGTTCTTCAATTGGCTTTGGAAATGATAAGTAACCAAAAGTATCTTTAACTTCAACCAAATAAGATGGACCAATGATATCGACATTGTTTAATAAAAGATTTTTTGACATATATTGGAAATCAGCAATTGTACCCGGATGTCTTGAGACGTATAAAATTTTTTTTGACATATATTTTGGAATCTTCATTGATTCGAAATCACAATCATTTGACATCAAATTTAATGTATTGACATCGAATTCGGTAATTTTATTGAAGATATCTGAATATTTACCATCTTTATGGATATTTGAATTTGTAATTAATACTATCAAAAAAATAGCAAACAGAACAAGGATACCGACTCTACCACGTTTATATCTTGTGAAAAAATGAGAACTAACCATCTTGAGAACACTTCTAACCTTAACTGAGAAAATATAACACAGCGATGCCACTTATATATATATATATATATGTATGTATGTATAATAGGTTTCTTTCAAAATTTAAACTTCATCTTCCTGAAATTGAATTAATACGTGGATATATATATATGTGAGTGTTATTAAAGTAAAGTGTTTCTGCATAAATAAATTTTTTTCAATGTAATTTAATCCCATTCAGTAACGATTTTTAAACAATAATCCAAAAAGCTGGAACTGAAAAAGAAACCTACTCGTTAAAATCAGACAGAAATAGAAATTCGACAGACTATTAATTGGAAAAACATTCGAAAATTTCTTAAAATTCGTAAATTTCGTGAAAAAGTAGGCTCTATCCCGTGAGGGAGCTTCCCTATCGGGAAATGTCGTTCGTCAGTTGGCTTATATCCCTCTAAAACACCACGGACATGTAGTGCAGAACAGAATAGCTAATCAAGACGAACAAACACGTTTTTCCGCGGAACAGGTTCGGAGAAGCCAAAAAACAGGAAATCGGGCATGGAAAATATCTGTGGTTGTGTCGTTGGCGACGAGGGAGGTGTCACAAAGTCGGAGGCGGTTGATTAGAGTAGTGATTAGAGTGGGAGATGGTGTTGTTTATGGTGTTGTTAATTGTATATAGATTGGTGATTGGGATAGGGATTTAGTAGTATTAGGGATAATGAAGTATGATAATGGGTTGGATGCAATTAAAGTTTATGTTTTTTAGATGAGAATGAAAAATGGAAATTAAAAAGTTGAAGATAAAATTGGATGAGGAAAAAGTGAAAGATATTGGGAATATGTAATAATAATAATTAATTAGTTTGATAAGGTAATATGAGTGGTAATATTTAGTGAGGGTAATATATGTAATGATAGATGAAGAAGTGATTCTATTTATGATGAATGATTAATTATAGATATTATTATCGGTTTGATGGCACCTCTATGCTAATTGGCAATGTCGGGTCGGATTACATAGTTAAGCGAGAAATATGCAATTTCCAGTCGGGCCGCTTAACTATGGCAAAAGCAAAAAACCATTTTCCAGTCGTGAGTAAAACGTCCCTGTCTCTAAGATTTGAGATTTGAATCCTTGCGCCTCTGGAAAGTTTTCGATATTGTTTAGGTAAGCAGATTAAGAAAACATTGTACTCATTAAAAGAGTAATTATTAGAGACTGAAGAATTATAACAAATAGTAGATAGGAGATCTCAATTGTAATTAATGAAATTTTATTTTTAGTTTTTTTAATTAAGGCAGGATTGGGGTATTAAACGTCCCTTATAATATTTGTGTTACTTATTAATATCTATTTTAAAAACAATATTTAATAGATTCATATTCCTAATAATAAGTCGAAAATAGAGTGTATTTTGAATAATATGGTAGTTTATTAAGTGGTAAAGAAATCATCAAATCCATGGCAGAAGTGTCTTATTGACGGTATTGTATTCTCATCATATCTCCTTTTGATATTCATGTTTTAAGGAAATTTGATGCCGTAGAGTTCTTGTTCTTTAATTATGATTTGATAAAAGTAAATTATGGCAGATATGATTGTTGGCTTAATATTAGTTATTAGAGATATGGCAAGAAGTTGCAGTGTTAAATGTTAATGTGGGATTGTATTCTTATGGATGAGCTTAAAAATAAAGTGATAGAATCAATAATGGTTTGATAGAGCTGATATTATGGGTCTCATTTAAAGTGTTCTGATGAATAAGTTGGCTTGGAATTGATAAAATATAATTTTTTTTCATGTGATTGGTTTTTAAGGGATAGTTATTATATAGCGATGGTAAGTTGTTGCTAGTCGGTATTGTCATAATAGAAATTTAAGTATGGTTTTAATGGATATTATAAAATTGATTATTTATCTAGTGGTAGAATAATTGCTAATAGTAATTCCTAGTATTAGTAGTATAGTTGATAATTGAGAATCATTGTTTGATTGGTACGAAATAG
>JAJMDY010000091.1:0-27105 GCA_030573885.1 Tetrapisispora pingtungensis (nom. inval.) | reverse complement strand
CAATTTCTTCAATAATTTTATTTTTATAAGGGAAATTAGCTGGAATACCAGGGTCTTTTTTTGCCTTTGATTTCCAAGTGACATCTCTCTTAGCTAGTTTTCTTTCTTTTCTATGTTGAGCCGCAGCTTTCTTTTTAATACCTTCCTTCATACGGGTGGAGGTTCTCTTAGATTGCTTCTTTCTAACTCTCATAATTGTCGTTATTTGGTTAATTTAATTTGTCAATATCTTGTGTCTTTGTTGGATTGTAGACAAATTTAAACATAAGCTTTGTTTATATTACATGTATATTTTTACACTCTTTTAAATAAAATTATCATTAAAAAATTTATCATCTCATCGATTTTTTTTCAATACAACTTCCCGAATGAAAATTTTTATATATAAAATTAAAATTCAAAAAAATACACTAAGTAGCAAAATAAATGCACTAGTGACATTTTTCAGTATACCTTAGACTGCTCAACTTTTTATCATTATCAACTTAAGTGTATGTTACCAATGATGAGGGTTTCCAAAAATGTTTTATTTGAATATTATTTAAAGATTTCAATTTTATCTTCATTAACGTTGAATTATGTAATACTAAATATGTTTAACGAATATTTTATAAAAATTATCTAATCGTTATTTTTCTCTGCTTTGTATTTTGAAAAATCTGCCATTGAAAAAGCTGTCCTCAATTTACCATTATTAGTCAATTGATTATCATTTTTCAATTTATTTGTTTGAACAATACCAGGTGATTTGCTTCTAGCTTTTAAGTTATATTCTGAAGCACCTTGCACTGATAAATCATTTAAGCCTTGTACACTTTTACTTCTTAATTTAAGCTCAATATCTTTTGTGAGTTTATTGGGAAAATTACTAGATTCATCAGTTACACCTTCTTCCAAATTTGAAAGCGAGTCTGTCATTCGATTATAACGATTATAGCTATTTCTTTTATTTTGGATCATTTCAAGAATGTCATTGCAAACTGGTGGAAGCTGAGATTTTTCAATAATATTAAATTTTAACATCATGTAAAAAATGAAACTTATAAAAAGCAACAACAAGATTATCTTATTAAATAGAATTTTTATGGATCCCACCCCTTTGTCGCTTAGATCGACAAGTTTCCCAGTGATAAATTCTTTACCAAACTTTTCAGACGACAACTTACTAGGCTGAATACCAACATTAATATCTTGATTACCTGCTAAAATACTTCCCGAAGCATATAAAAGTATTCTACCTAATGTCCACGAAAGTTCCCTGCTATCAATCTTTTCTGCACTTTGAAATAACGGATATTTTTCTGTTTGAGCTGGTAGTTCATTGGGTTTTTCATAAGGTAAACCAAAACCTTCATGTAATATATTTACTACCCAGTTAGCTTTAAAGCAAGCATCTTCTAAGTACGATTCTGGAATCGAATTATAATAACCTTCCTCACTCTTCTTTTTAATATCGGACCAGTTGCTACTACAAAATTCCTTAACACTATTGCTATACTCTTGAAAGTTGTATTCACCCCCAAGTTTAAAGACATCATTAGCAGTGTACCAATATTCGGAGACTCCTACAAACTTATCTTTTAAAAAATCCATCTTGGGAGCATGTACGCCATTGAATAAACATGGCTCATCAATACAAGGTAGTTGTTTCATTAGCAAAGGATAAATCAATTTTTCGCAATGATCATTTCTTCCGGTACCAACAGCTGTAAATTTTTTATCATATAATTCAAACTTTGATATACATCCCTTTGGCATACAAGGATCAATTATTTTTCTAGTTTTGTAGTCATCATTGTCATAATCATTGATATTTTCTGGCAACGCATTAACTAGTTGTGCAAAGTATCTTTTCCTTGCCTGGTTAGCTCCAAAACCTAACCATGAACTGACATACACATCCCATTTTTGAATATTACCATTTAAACTTCTTAGATATATGGTCGGAATATCCTCTCTATGTAATTTAATTTGTTCCTTATCACTTGGAGAAAATGCGATTTGTGTCGAGGCACCCCCCATGTCCATAAAACCTAGAGTAAAATGGGAATCTGAATTAACATCATAATTATTAAACAATCCCTTTAAATAATTCAAACTTAACCATCCATATAAACCTTCTGTCTCTCCATCTATAATTTGTATTTGTGAATGAAAGTCTTGCATTAAGAAGTTGGAGGAATGTTTGAAACCTTCATATATATTTGTAAGAATCATTTCCTGGCTTTTTTCTGGTAGCAATCTCATACCTGCCGTTGCTTGAATAAAGACAGGCGTATCTTTAATTTTGTTTTTAGGTATGATTTTTTCTGCAAATTCTAATAATGGCTTAATATGTTTTTTGAATGCTTTTTTCGGTTTCTTTTCATATGATGATAAACCAGGTTTTGTTTTGAATGTCCAATCATTCTCCGTATGAATCTGTGGAACAGATTTCATAATTTCATCTGACTCTGAACCACTGTTATCCCACTTATATATATGTATTCTTGATCCTGATGAACCTGCATCAATTACTATACCATAATTCTCATTTGAAATACCATTTGTAATCATGTCTGTTATGTGTCCGCCGCTTTTATGAATTTATTTTCACTAATAAAATATAAACTTATATGAAGATAAAGTTAAAATAAAAAAATCATAACCTTACAATGCTTCCTAATTATGATTAGATATAATATAAATTGTCCTTTATACTAATAAAATATTTTAACTATTTATCTATTGTATTATTTACTTTTTACTTACAGTAATATTAACATATTGTTATTAAATTTTCAATGAGGCAACATTTTCGCATATTCAAAAAATAATAAAAAAAAAAAAAATAAAAATACAAAATTCTATATTTGTCAACATTGCATATATTTATAATCAATAAAAATTATGTATCTTTTAAACAATTATGAATAAAAATATGTTTAAATGAAAATAAACATAATGAATTCTATTTCAATCTAAAACCGTTTATTTTAACCAAGTAATTAATTATTATATAAACTAGACTTATGATACATTTGTATCTAACAAATACAGAGAAAACAATTTGGCATCAATAAAAAAAATTAAGAAAAAATAATAATATACAATAGCATACTATTTTAAATTTAAAGCTAACATGATATTCAAAATTATTTTAGAGTTTTAGAAATTTCTAAAAGTTCTTTAGCATCAATAATTTGAACTTTTTCAGAAGAACCTGAATTCTCCATCAAATGTGCACTAATTTTACCAACTTCGTCACCGTAGATTGGATAACATGCAAAACGATCAAATTTAGTATTATAAAAAATATTAGCTACACTTGAAAATACAGAATTTCCAAAACCTTTAAAATTTTTATTATCTCTTTCTCCTAATAATATACCAGGACGTAAAATAATAGTACGATCAAAATCTAAGTTTATCACATCTCTTTCAATTTCACCCTTCATTTTTAAGTAACCACTCCATGAATTTTCATCAGCTTTATAACTTGAGATTAAAACAACTGTTTTACAACCATTATTCTTAGCTTTTTCAAGTAATTGAAGATTTAAATCATGATCAATCTTATATTGATTTTCTAAACTACCAGCAGCACCTCTTGTAGTAGATAAACTTGTAAAAACTGTTTCAATATCATTTGGAATTTCAGTTACCCATTCTTCAGTATTTTTATTAATAATTTGTTTGATTTTAGAATTACCTTCATATTCAGATGCTAAAGTTCTTCTTGTCAGCGTTGTAATGGCATCAAATTTCCCAGATTTATTTGCGTATTTCAAAAAAGCATTACCACACAAACCAGTGGCACCTAATATTAACGTGTTCATATTTTTTGTTGTTATTTTTGCGTTTGTAACTGTGATAGTATCCTTATTAGCTAATGTTGCTTCTATCAAAAGAATAAATAAACTTTAAAATAAAATTTTTTAATAATAGATGCATTTATATATAAACTGATTAATAATTAATCAGAATAATAAAAAAAACAACCCAAATAATAATGACATTTACAAAATATATTCGCAGAGAACCTTATTTTTATTTTTTAGTATATCAGCCACTGACTGAACTTTCTATATATTGCTGTATGCAAAAAAATTGAAAGCAAAAAAAATTAAAAAACGAATTTAACAAGCTCCGACTATTTGATTTTTTGACAGTTTTCACATTCTAGGACAAATAATTTTTTCTTTTGGTCATATTTTAAGACCGCTTCATTTATATATACATATATATGGCACTTCGAAAATAAATAAATAATTATCCCAAACAAATTTTCTAGTTTGAAAACGACTGCACGTTTTTTGTACATGTAAATATAATGTAATTAATTATAAGTAAAAGAAAGTTTGTAAATTGAATAAGTGTAAAACTATTCCATAATTTTTTAGTTATTGAGATTCATCAACATATTGATCTATCTTATACCTTCATATAATAATATATTTGATTAAATGGTTCTAGAGTTACTATAGCCATTTTCTCCATCTTTTTACTGTTACTACTTTTGATAAGATTTAGTCGTTGTAATAATCTTCATTCCATCTTTGCTGTTATTTGAAAATTTCGATAATGCATATTTAAACATATGCTTTTCTTTCACTCTAAAAGAATCTCTAGATTACTCATATAATACTCATTTATTAAAGAACGCGTTATATCAATTAATTGTAATTTCAATATTAGGTATTATAAAATATATATAGACACTTAATAATTTTTTTGTTATAGGAAGCTCACTATATCATTTTATTTTTCAATAACAAAAATTAATTGTTAGACGGAGTTAAGCGATCCGGTACATACTTTATACAAAAGTATACTGTTGAAGAAAACAAAAAAATACAGAACAGAATTCATTTCGGTGATAACAATTATAGTAATGATAGCTTGTTTTCTAGCATTACGAATATTTTTTCCTCTTTATTTTTCAGTTTTTTTTCCTATAATGTAATTATGGAAAATATTAGAGTAAACGTAACATACAGTTTTGTTATTTTGTATTAAACTTTAAAATATATATAAATGTAAATATACTTACAAATTAAATGATATAAAGTTATCTATGCTTTGAATTTCGTTATACATTTTCTATCAATTAGTATTAATACTTATTCCAAACATAAAAAAAATTATAATATTAACACAACATATTACACCATGAGTGAGAAAGTTTTTAGATTGAACGTTGGCTACCAACAATATGCTTGGGGTAAAATTGGTTCAAACTCTGCTGTTGCTAGATTTGCTTCTTATTCTGATCCTTCCATTAAAATTGATGAGAATGAACCATATGCTGAATTATGGATGGGTACCCACCCAAAGGTTCCAGCTTATAAATTTGGCACTAAAGAAACTTTAAATCAAATCATTTCTAATGATCCTGTTAAAATGTTAGGTCAAGACATCATTAATCAGTACCAATCTAAAGATGAAATTCCATTTTTATTTAAAGTTTTATCTATTGAAAAAGTTTTATCTATTCAAGCTCATCCAGATAAAGAATTAGCTAAAATTTTAAGAGCTCAGGATCCAGAAAATTATCCTGACGATAACCATAAACCAGAAATGGCCATAGCCGTTACTGATTTCGAAGGTTTCTGTGGTTTTAAACCATTAAATGAAATTGCTGTTGAATTAGAGAAAATTCCAGAATTTAAAAAATTAGTTGGTGAAGAATGTTCTAATGAATTCATAAAAAATATTAAATTAAATCCTGAATTAAACTCAACACAAGATAAATTAAATAGAAAATTATTACAAAAAGTATTTAGCAACGTTATGAATGCTAAGGATGAGATTGTTGAATCCATTGCTAAATCATTAGTTGAAAGATCTAAAACTTCACCAAAAGATTTCCCATTCGAAGATTTACCAGAATTGATTTTAAGATTACACGATCAATTTCCAAATGATATTGGTTTATTCTGTGGCTGTTTAATGTTAAACCACTGTTACTTGAAATCTGGTGAGGCTATTTTTTTAAAGGCTAAAGACCCTCATGCTTATATCTCTGGTGATATCATTGAATGTATGGCTGCTTCTGATAATGTAGTTAGAGCTGGTTTCACTCCAAAATTCAAAGATGTTAAGAATTTAGTTGAAATGCTAACTTATGATGCTGATTCTGTTGAAGATCAAAAAATGAGACCTGCTGTTTACGAAAAATCATCTGGTGATGGTGTTTCGAACTTATATAACCCACCAATTGATGAATTTTCAATTATTTCAACCACTTTTGAGGATAAGGTTGGTACAAGAAAATTTGAAGGTATTGATGGTCCAAGTATTATTATTACCACAAAAGGTAACGGTTATATCATTGGCGATGGTACCAAAATTAAGGCTGAAGAAGGTTTTGTCTTTTTTGTTGCTGCAAACACTGAGATAGAATTACAAGCTGAAGATACTTCTTTCGTCACCTACAGAGCTTTTGCTGAACCAAAATAGCTTTATTGCAATTAAATTTTTTATAGCTTGTATAATAGAAACATTTAAAATGATGACGTATTTATTATTTAATAGTATCTTTAGCATTCATTAAATATCTTGAAATTAAGTTTAAAAATATTATATATCGTACTTATGCCTAATTATATTCCACGAGAAACACGAAAAAACTCACACAAAAATAGATAAAAAACGTGGAAATCATTTACCTGAATAAACAACGCAAGATAAACAAAAATATTTTGAAATATAATAATACACCTGACTATTAACAAAATTATATATAATCTGCAATATTATTTAAAATATTTATAATATTTTCAAAATAATATTTTAATTTTTCATACTATTATAAAAATAGTTTTATTTACATTTTAATATAAATAATATTGTTAATGTTCCGAACAAATATTATGTTTTGATATGTATTATATCTTATTAATATTTTACTTAAATAATTGTTATTTTATAGTTATATCTATATCTATATTTATACATAATACATATAAATATTTTATGTATTGTTAATTAATCTATAATTATGATTATACCATTTTAAGATTTTTATTTTATAGCATCATTAATTATAGCATACACAATTTTAAATTGTGTAGTAATTTATTTTATTTTTGTATGTAGATTTAAGCTAACCGAGTTCCGTTGAATTTTTTTGAAAAGGTCAAATATTTTATAAAAGGGTGGGTTCACTTTAACATTTAAAATACGGTATCTGATCAATTTAATAAAGAATCAACTTGATGAAATTTAGTTTCATTGAATACTGAAAGCCAGAAAGGAATGAAAGTTTACATTGGTAAAGAACCAAGGGAAATTGTGTTATCTTCAAATGGATCTAATTTACTATTTAAAAGAATTCATAAGCCTACTAGCAGTTATCAATCTCAACAGAATACTACAGCTCCATTATTTACAATTAGAAACATAAGCAATGTAGACTTATTTTCTGAAAAATATGTTGAAGTGCAGAATCGTTTATTTTATGGGCTATTGGGTGTTTTTTCAATCGACAATAGCATTTTTGTAGGTTTAATCACAGGAATACAAAAGGTTGGGTTCCCACGTTGGAATGATGTAGCTGGTCGTATAACTACAACTGACAATATTGTGAAGGTCTTAAATGTCGATTTTTACAGTTTGGAAAATAGCATATATGATTCTTTGATATACGACATTTCGGATCAAAATTTGGAGAAAGTTAGCAATGAGCATCCTTGCAGCTCCATTAAAAAGCTCCTTTCAGATGGGACATTTTACTTTTCACGAGATTATGACTTATCAAATGCTTTCAAGACGCATGCACTTTCACGCAATTTGGATTTCATAATAGATAATCAAGACATGAATTATATTTGGAATAAAAGTCTTTTGGCTGAATTACTTATATGGAGAGAACGATTATCAACTGAATATCGACAGCAATTTGATCGTGGTTTATTTTTAACATTTTTAATTAGGGGATATTGTAAAACGTCCATAATTGAGAATTCAGATAGTACACGGACATCTATAACTCTGATTTCCAGAATATCTACTGAAAGCAAACAAGATGTTTTTGCCCTAAGTGGTATTAATGAGGACGGTAAAATATCAAATTTGATTGAAACTGAAGTTATTGTTACAACTGATGATTATATCTTCTCGTATTCTCAAGTGAGTGCTAACGTGCCCTTATTTTGGGAAGCAGTTGAAAATCAATTGAGATATGGTAAAAAGTACAAACTTTTAAAAGACACAGATAATACTCAGGTTGCATTTGATAGACACTTTGATGATCTTGAAGAAAAATATGGTGTTGTAAGCATCGTTAACGTAGTTAAACCTAAAAGTGAAACTCAAGAACAAATAGCATCCGTTTATGGAAAATGTGCAAGTGTTAGAGGTTTAAGAATGATAAATCTGAACTATAATTCGGATACTATAACCAAAACGCCTCAGAATATGTTAAAAACTTTAGAACAAGATATCTACGAACTTGGTGCTTTTATATATGACAACAAGCGGGGTATATATATAGGTAAACAAACTGGTGTTCTTAGAATCAGTGTATTTGATTCGGTGAAGAAGTTGAATTTAGTAGAGAAACTGGTTAGTAAGGAAGTTTTAGATTTGATGACAAAAGAAATATCTAATTTTGAAATATCGTCTGAATTTGTGGATGTGCATAATAAATTATGGAATGAAAATTATTACTGGATAGACAGGACATACTCAAAGAATTCTAAAAATTTTGGCAAGTATAGGAAAATATATACAAAGCTATTTCTTTCTAGAACTAAAATTTATGATCCTCTAACTCCATATATTTCAAGGCATCTAAGAAAACTACGGAATAACTATTCTAATGAAAAAGAAATCTCGATTTTTGCAGGAACATTCAATACTAGTGGTAAGATATCTACGACAGACTTATCCGAATGGCTTTTCCCTAAGGATTCTAAATTGGAAAATACTCCAGATATATACTTGATAGGTTTAGAAGAAGTGGTCGAATTGACTCCCGGCCAAATGCTTTCAACAGATCCTTACGTTAAACAACACTGGGAAAAAGAAATTCTTCACACAATTAATAGCGGTAGGAATGATAAGAAATTTGTTAGCGTTTGGAACAGTCAACTTGGCGGTGTTCTTCTAATATTGTTTTTATCAGAATCTGAATATATGAAAGTCAAGCATATTGAAGGAGATGTCAAGAAAACTGGATTTGGAGGTATGGGTTCTAATAAAGGTGCTGTTGCAGTTAGTTTCAAGTATTCAGCAACAAAATTTTGTGTCATCGTTTCACATTTAGCAGCTGGTTTAGATAATGTAGAGCAACGTCATAGTGATTACAAAACAATCGCCAAAAATATTAGGTTTTCAAAAGGTTTAAGAATTAAAGATCATGATGCAATCATATGGATGGGTGACTTTAATTACAGAATTCTAATGACGAACGAAGAAGTCCGGAAATTGATTGTCACTAAAAATTATGCCGAACTATTTGAAAGAGATCAATTAAATCAACAAATGATTGCAGGTGCATCGTTTCCTTATTACCATGAAATGGAAATTACATTTCCTCCGACTTACAAGTTTGATCCAGGCACAAAAATATATGATACAAGCGAAAAGATGCGTATACCTGCATGGACAGATCGTATTCTAAACAGAGGTGAATTATTGACTCAGCTTTGCTATGGATGTGCAGAAAATATTTTATATTCAGATCATAGACCTGTTTATGCTACATATAAAGCTATTGTTACAGTTGTCGATGAACAAAAGAAGTCACAGCTCTCAAAAGAATTATACGAATATGTAATAGAAAAATTATCAGATTTAAATGAAGATGAAAAAATATCTCTTCTTAACGAGAATAATTTCATCATTGAAAGCTTGGAGCAATTTGATGAAAGACTGAATGGAGAAATAACTCATAGTGGACATCAAGATTTGCGTAGAGGTATGAAACTCCCTCCACCTAGTTCTGATAGCAAAAAATGGTGGATAGGTAATGGTAGACAAGCAAAAGTAGTCTTGGATGTGGATACTAACGCATACACATTAAATCCAAACAGAAGCTCAAATCCTTTCATTAAAGATGCAGTAAATCCCGTTTTCATTCCAAAATAAATAAACTTAATGAACCCCTTTCTGATATATATTATTTTACAAAATCTATTCAATTTTTATAGAAATCAAGATTTTTATATCATATAATATTAACATTCAAATGAAATCGTTCTTAACCTTTATATTTACATTTGCTAATTATGCTGGTTTAATCGTGAATTTATATTCTGATCTAATACATTTTTAATAATATCATTAAAATTTTCTGATATAGATAACTTTTTATATGCATCTAATAAAGTAAGTTGTAACGAGGATTGATTTTCTATCATTTCTACAAATTTTGGATCAATTGGGATACTACCAAGGTATGGAACCTCGAAAGATTCAGCCAATTTTTTCCCTCCTCCTGACGAAAAAATATTTGTACAATCAGAACAATGTGGACATATGAAACCAGACATATTTTCAACGACTCCGATTATGTTAAAATTTACTTTTCTACAAAAATTTATTTCTTTCTTAACATCAGCAACTGCGACAGTTTGTGGTGTTGTGACAATGATAGCCCCATCTGGATCAGACCATCTTAGTTGTTCCGCAATCGAAATATGCTCATCTGAAGTCCCTGGTGGGGTATCAATTAGAAGATAGTCTAATGTGCCCCATTGAACATCGGTCATGAATTGTTTTATCATTGCAGTTTTTTTTGGACCTCTCCAAACAACACTATTACTTCTATCATTTAACAAAAACCCAAGTGATATAACTTTTAAACTTCCGTTTCCATTCGTATCTACTGGAACAGGTTGCCATCCAGTTGATGATTGAAAAATTGATTTATCTTCTAAACCAAACATTCTAGGCAATGATGGGCCGGTAAGATCAATATCTAATACACCCACGCTATAACCACGGTTGCATAATGTCAAAGCAGTCTGTATAGTAACAGAACTTTTACCAACACCACCTTTTCCAGATAAAATTAGTATTATATGCTTCACTTGGTTAAGTGATGCTACAGGCTCATTAGGTTCATCGCTCATTTTTATGGATGGTTATTTAGTTCCGTTCTCTAAATTGTGTTATACAAGAAACTTAGTTACCTTACGATCATATATAAATAAAAACTCTAAAATTATTATTTTTTATCTGAACAAAACATAGTATATATTGTATATTATATTTAAGGTGATGAGTTTTTCTTATATTAGTAATATTGATTTAATTGTTGTCGCTACTACATTTTCGTTTTTAACGAGAAATCAATAAACTCGACCTTAAAATTAAGAAAAAAATTAAAAAATAGTTCGCCAAAAATCTAATATATATATACACATATATAGACTTAAATGTTCATGTAAATTTATATAAATCATTATAATATGATTCAAGTTCACTACATAGGAGGTCTTAATTTAATTATTTTTATTATTTTGCAATTTTGAAATCCTGCAATGCAATTATAACAATGTATGTATACAATAAATTACTTTCATAGGTATTTTAAAAAATTTAATTCATTTCAATTCAATTTACTAAAAAATAATTTATGAAATTTTATTAGGCATTCTGAATCAAACTTATCTCAACGTGATACAAGCAGAACTCAATTGTTTGGAGCTGAAAATGATATAAATACTGCTTATTCGCCTTATGATAAAGGTAAATTGGATTACTCACAAAGTACTTTGGCTCAATTGGAGTCTCAAACTGAAGAAAATATGACTGTTATGACTGAAAAAATAAAAGCTTTAAAATCTTTATCTTTGAAAATGGGCGATGAAATTAGAGGTAGTAATAAAGCATTAGATAACTTAGGTGATACATTTGAAAATGCAACCATAAAGTTAAAAAATACATATAATAGCATGATGATAATGGCAAAGAATTCTGGTATTAGTTTCACCACATGGATTTTGATTTTTTTTGTAGTCTTCTTGTTATTTTTCTGGGTTTGGATTACTTGAACAAGATTTAGAACCGAATATTATATAAAATTAAAGTTTATAGAAAACTATCAGCATTCCAGCATAAAAATCAGTCTAAAAGAACAATTATTTATTGTTAACTATTATTTATGTCATTATTTTACTATTGAAGCCTTTTGATAAGTCAATATATATTTATGTATATATAAATAAATAATGATCAATTTGTATTACTTCTATGTAGGTATACTTTTTTATTGGTAATAATCAAAATTGAATTTATCGAATAAAATCTGATTTCGCAGAAGTAGATTTAATCTTGGATCTATTTAATAGTTTCAAGAGTCTATTTCTTAAAATTTTTTTTCTTAATAAGGTAACTGTTAATAAAAATGATATTAAGGTTATGCAACTCCAAACACTTAGGTTTGGTAATATTGTTGAATGCGGTGTTATCGATGATTGCGTCTTAAATTTAATTGTGCCATCACTTTCTAATTTGAAATTAGACACTGTTGGTATTGTTACGCTGATTAATGTTTCTCGTAATTCATAAGGGGAACTATTTATCAAAGCATTCCCAAATATATCACTAAGAAATATCTCACGTGTGTGCTTATTTATTATTATAATGTCACCAACATTATATTCTCTTTTTTTCAGTAATAAACCGTAAGATTTGAACAAATTTGAATTCTTCGAAATATCAATGTACGATGTCACTAATCTCTTATTAAAGTTATATTCCAGTTGTTGTAACTTAGCTTTTATCACGTCTTTATTTTTAGCTTTCTTTTTCTTCATGGATTTTAGCTTGTCATCCTTTCTCTTTCTTTTATGATTTACCATTTGAACATTATAATCCATTCTCACTTTTTCATAATCCTCAATTGCCAATAAATAGTTAGGTAAATACTTATTACTCTCACTTATCATTTCTTTAGATGAAAGATCTACGACTTGGATTACTAGTGTATCATATATATCAGTTGAATAGTTAACGATATTCATAAAATTACTTTCAGTAAGTTCGGTAAACTTTGATAGGGAAGTTTGATCTAGCCATGACATTATGTACCCTACAGATCTAAATTCTGCTGTAGAGTACGAATTAAATATCGATGGTAATAAATCACCTTCTCTAAAAATATAAAATGTAGGTTTTTGTGTTATCGAGTACATGTTGATATAATCATCATTTCTAAACTTTTTGACTTCTGTTTTGTTGTAGTTTATCTTTTCATAAAATTTATCATATGAATCCAAAAATAAATTTGACAAATCATCTTTGCATTGGTAAAGGTAAACATTTTTATAATTTATTAAAGTTTCTATCAAATACTCTAAAACCACAAAATCTTCTTTAAATGACATATCTTCATTGTAAGAAAAAATTAAATTTATTCTTTTGTTATCTCTGATATTATTGTAATCTATCTTAGAACTAATAATATTATTAATATCCTCTTTTGAGATATGTTGAAGTTTTGCATTAAAAGATGTTCTTACTGCAAAATCCAAAATAAATGATTCATCTACATTCAAAGAATCCATATATTCAAAAAAATTATTCGTTTTTCTGTCTGGAACGATCAATAGAAGCTTTGGAGAAAATTCATTTTTTGTGTTTAATTCTTCAACAAAACCTAATTGATAGCATATATCTGGAAATTCTAAACAATTAAAATGGGAACCTTGGATTTCGTAATTAAATAAAGTATTTGATATTGATTTCCATTTTGGTTTAAATGTATCACATTGTGGACAATTTTTAATCTTATCATCGTTTTGAAAATTTATTTCATTAGGCCAGAAGGTGATAAAATGAGGAAATTTTGACTTGCCTGCTAATAATGATATGAGATCTTTATTGTTTAATAAAATACTATTCTTCGAGAGAATATTTGATGACATAACATTAGCTTCGCGTTCTGCTTCCATATCAGATTTAACGACATCTTTAGCAAACTGGATAAAGCCTTCTACTGATCTCTTATAACCACTTGAAAACTCTTTGATAAAACCATCAGGTCCATATAAAAGAATTTCTGGATATGCTCTAATCTTTTCTTGAGAACACAGATCACCACTCTCAACACAATTCACTTGTGAAAAGTTTATCTTGGAACTTTCCGGTTCCTTCTGAAATTCTTCCCAAGTCTTTTTCCAAATAGGTGCCATATTTTTGCAATGTGAACAATATGGACTATAGAATTCAACTATACGATATCCCGATTTAATTTCATCTGCAAAAGTAACTGAAGTGAGCGGATTAGGAAACTCATCTTGGGTTCTGGCATATGTAAGAATATTTAATAAGAGAAGTACCATATACAATAGCATATTGTGCATCTGACGTACTCTTTAATAACATATCCGCTTGTTTTAATAAATTTGATAAGATTTAAAAATCTATAACTTCAGCAAATGATGCTAATATAAGCAATTAGAATCTAAGAATTTAATTAATAATTTATTGATCAAGGTTTTTCAATCGTACCAGTGTAGCATATATTTTTACCAAAGCGAGCCGAACAAATAAAGTATCATAATAAATCAAAATGATGCTAAGAAAGAACGGTTTCTTTGTTAGGATTAATCGGGTTTTTTTCATAATATCTAGTATATAAAACTGAGTTAAAATATTTTATAATATTATTATATATTATTAACTTAATTATATAGATATGTTATATTTTATGAATTAGTTTATGTGCTCAAATATCTATGCAATCAGCTAATAAAATGGTATGAATATAGTTTATTTGTAGTAAAAATGGTAAAACATCGATTTTTTGATGTATGCACCAATGCAGAATGGATATATTTATCACATGGATTATAAAAATGACATGGAATTAAATGCAAAAAAGTTTTCTTAATATCATTTTGAACTCAATATCAATAATGAAAAAAATATTAGCTTCTTAATGAATTCTGAACATATTCAAATGTAACCAATGTAATTACAGATGCAGGGACTGTACGTAATAAGTTTACATAGAAACCAGAATAAAAGCCTCTTAATCCTTCTTTTACATATGTTTTTTTGATCAATGGTATAATTTTATGCTGTACTGATGGAGGTAAGTTTGATTTTAATTGCATTCTAGTTCTCAGAATTTCATGAGGATATGTTACAAGAGAGGCAATCATTTTCGATAAACATGATGCCAATATTAATCTTCCAAAATTAATGTTATAATCAGTTCTTACAGGGATTAAATTTTTTGATTTTTTCCCTATGTCTACTTCTATCTCGTTATCATTTATGATATCAATTTGTACTTTATTAGAATTTTTGATAGTTTTATAATTAAATGAAGTCTTTAAATATTCAAAAATTGGAAACTGTATACCAACATGGAATAATCCAAATAGTGATGGTACTAATCCAGCGTAAAATGATTTCAAACCTTCTTGTCTATAGATATTTTTAAAAGCGTCAAAAGTATTTTTATAATGCGTTGGACATTTACCAATGTCGTTTTGTAACATTAATCTTGTCTTTATAACCCAAATCGGATTTGTTATAATTGTTGAAACTGAACCTGCAGTCAATGCTGAACAAAAATGTGTCAAGAATACAGAATTTGGAAAGAATTGGGGCAAAGTAGATTTGCTTGTTTCATAAACTGAAAAATATATCATCCAACTTGGTAAATAACCCATTAAAATTGGACCAATACCTTTATACAGACCTTTCACACCTTCATCTCTCACAATAGTTTTTATTGTTCCAATCAATCCATTATAATATTTATTATTACCAGTTGCCTGTAAACCTTGAGCCTGTAGTCTTGTTTTAGTTACATCTAATGGACAAACCAAAATTCCAGAAAAAAACCCAGCAATTGCGCCAGAAAATGCAGTTATTTTTGTATCAGTCAATTCAAAACCTAAATATCTATTAAAATTAACAATGTGGTTATTATTACCATTATTAATTTCCTTCAAAACATTATTAGTCGATTGATTTTTTGAGATAAAAATTTTGTTTCTATTCTTATTTTCGTTTTCATTGGTATTTTTATTTTTATTTTTTTCAGTAAAATCATTAGTCAGGATAGTGGTATCATTATAATATTTGTCTTGCAATGCTTCAATTAGTTCAGCTGATGATAACGGAGCTAAACCATCTGGATAAATTAATTCAGAATGTACATATAAACTTTTTTCACCAACACAATTCTTTGAAGCATCTCCATTTTTATTTGTCATAATTAAATATAAATCGTATTTATATTAATATTTTTATCGAAGTTGATGCATTAAAATGTTTCAAAAAAACAATAAATAAAATAAAATAAATAGAAAATAATTAAAATTATTTTCCAAAATCAATTTATTACTGATAACGTATTGAACCTTTTGTATAAATAAAACTTTAGTATCACTTTATTTCTTTCAATAAACTGCTGACAAAAATATAATAGCTAAATGTATATAATATTATTTAAAATATCGACATTTTATTTTAATAGATAGATAAGATCTATATTGCATATCAATAATCATTTAAAAATCATTATCTGATTTACAATTAAAGCTCTTCTCTTATCCTTAACTATTATTCTTTTCATTAAGCTGTGACTTTTCCATTATTCAGTTTTTTTTTGCATTTCATTTGCTCGATTAAACGGCATTAACATTTTTTTTATTTTTTTTTTTTTTTTTTGAAGCAACATTTTTTTAAAAATTCTTAACTATTGGGTAAAAAATCCTAAGAAAATTAGGAAATTACGTAGTGAATTAAAACTTTGAATATAGAGAATTAAACCGTACCATAATGAAGTGTAATTAATTTATTTGGAAAGCAATAAAGTAAACTAAGTAACCGAACATCGACGTTGATTAACTATTATAAAGTAATATTATCTTGTTGTCGTTGTTGTCGTTGTTGTCGTGAATATTCAGAATATTTGAAAAAATATATATATTTATTTATTTAATTTTTATACTGTTACACAACTATAAAAAATGTATATGATTCATGTCTTCTTTAGAATGCTGAGGAGGGTACTAAAGAAACATTGTAAAAAATGCAAAATACGTTAACCGTTTTCTTAAAAACTTTATGCAATGTAAAATATGATGATTTTTAAATGTTTAAAGAAACACAACTTGAAAAAAAATATAATTTAACAAATTCAAATTTGATAAATGTCCTTGTAAAATTCATTAGTTCTTTCTTACCATATTATTTGATGTAATATGTATCTGAAGAACAGATTGAAACATTTTTAGCATGGATAAATAGATAAATTAGATGATAGAACATAAATGTTAAAATGAGGGAGAGAGGGCACGATGGGGGAGCGGTGTGGGAGAGAGGAAGACGAATATTTTTGTTGTTGTTTCGTGATTTTCATCAATCTTAAGTTCGAAATCAATAAAATAAAATTATTTATAATTTCTATAGTTTTGATTCATTGAAGATTGTTGTTGGTTTATTGAACCTTCTTCTCGTGGTTGATTTGGGGCCATCGGAACTTGAGGGAAAGGTATCTCATTTGAGGCTTGTGTCATTGGAGATACTTGAATCGAAGGTACTTGTCCAAGCGGTATATGAACTTGTGAAAGTGGTACCTGTGAGATTGGTACCTGTGAGATTGGTACCTGTGAGATTGGTACCTGTGAGATTGGTACCTGTGAGATTGGTATTTGTGCAATTGGCATTTGTGAAATTGGTATTTGTGAGATTGGCATTTGTGAAATTGGTATTTGTGAGATTGGTACTTGTGGCACATGGGGTAAATTGAGATGTGGAATTTGTAATGGTGGTACTTGCATTATTCTTGATGAAGGGTGTAGGTAAGGTGGTAGTGTCTGTCTTCTATCATACATTTGAAAACTTGCATTAAATGATTCATTTTGATTCATATTATATCCTACCTGTCCTACTTGTTGTTTATACGAAGTCGCATACGGCATATTATTTCGCGACACAAATTGACCTGAACTAGACAATCTTTGAGAAGGCGCTGGCATTAATGATAAAGATTCTGAAATTTCTTTTGATACATGTTGTGAATTCCAATAAGTTTGTTGAGGTTCCGTGTACCTTCTCTCTAACTGAGGATTGTTAGCAGATCTTTGGATTTGGTTTGGAAATGAAAATCCATTTTGATTCAATTTTTTTAATTCTGAATGTTCCGGAATTGGTATTGTACCGAATCCATTGAATCTTAAATTATTTTCACTATCGTATTGAACGTTGTTGTTATTAATATTGTTTTTGATTATAGGGAGTTCTTTTGGGTGCAATGGTGTATAACTTTGAGGACTTGTCGAACTTGATGCTGTATTTTTCATATATAAATTTGAATTTGTTGTTAAAGATAATGTTGATGATGATGTAGACGTTGATGATGATGTTGTTGAAGTTGAAGGTGATGACATTTGGTTTAACGAATTTTTAAAATTTAAATATTGATCAATTTTTGGATGAATCATATCGCTATTATTAAAAATTTTATTATTACCTAACGTCGTAGCGTCCAATGCAGCAACCAAAGTATTTGATGGAGAAATGCCAGTGAAAATACTTGAGTTTTTGGGTGTCATTAATTTTCTTTGTTTTATATCTTTATCAAGATAATAAGAGACCAAATGTAATGTTTGTTCTGGTTTGATGATGTTATTAGTATTATTATTGTTGATAGACGATGGAATTTTAATAGAGATGGTTTTTTTAATAAATCCTGTATGTTTTTTTTTAGAATTTTTGTTCAAAACACGAGTGTCACCAATACTATTGCTGATATTATTATTACTATTTACATTTAATTCACTATCATCGAAGATACGACTTCTGTCTTTAATAATTTCTTTATAAATTAAAAATTTTCCTAAAATTCTTGAAGGAGACCAAGATACACCGTCGGTCCATCTTTTTATGCCTGCTTCTTCTTCGATAAATACAAAAACGTTGCCAGAAACTATTAGTTGCGGCCTTTCAATTTCATAAGGTCGCCTAATTGTCCTTCTTAATTTTCCATTTATTGTAGCTTCAAATATTAACAAAGCATCCTTTTCATCTTCTATGTAACCTGTAAATGTAGGAATAAGTTCCATATTAAAAAGGAATTATATAAAAAACTTTTTTCAATTCGGTAAAGTTAATAATTTAAAAGTTGTTGTTATTTTTGTTAGTATTTTTTTAGTAAAATTTCATAAGATGTTTGTATCTTTTTAATTTTTTTTATTGATAAGATTTTGATATGGTTGTCTAATTTTTTAATATATTTTTTGTTATTTTTTTATATTGAAACAATCGCTGTGTCTGTAAATATATAAATATATTTGGGTGTTATTATTGTTATTTTTGAAGAATAGCTTTATATTGATAATTTCGATATTTTTTTTATTTCTTGGCCATCCTGCAAAGCGAACTAAATAAAAATTAAAGTTAATTAATTATAAATTTTATATAAATTTAAACTTTAAGTAAAAAAGTATAATAAAAAGCAAGTTTTAAGATTATATATATAAGAAAAAATTTTAAACTAGGATAAAGAAAATAATAAAAAGTATATTATACATTATTTACTTTTATTATGATTTATATAGGCAAGTTCTCTAAAGTTTAATTTTTTTATTTAATAATTCTTTTGATGAAAATGGAAATGACTTTTTTCAAGAAAAAAAAAATCAAAGTAAATTCAAGTACATATTGTAATGTTGAAAATGAAACCGTAAATAATAATTTATCTCTACTTTTTAATAGTGGTTAGGTGCAGAGGCATTGTGGGAGTTATATTTACACTAAAATGAAATTACAAACAAGCAAATAAATAAAATCTAATGACAAAATATATTATGCAAAAAAAAAAAAAAAAAATAATAATAATAATAATAATAACAAAATGATGAGTAAAATAAATTATATTTATGAATATTTCACAGGATCACAGGCAGAATTACTTGATGTTTGATGCTATTGCTTTGCATTATTTTTTTCTTTTTTCAAATTTGATAATATGGATATATATATAAGTATTTTAATTAACAATATTTAATTTTTTTATTAAATTAAATAGCTAACAATGGTGCAATATATATTAACGTGAAGTATGGTAAAAATAATGTAAAACGATAAACTTATAAAATCAAAGAAAAAAATAAATTTATGCATCTTTTAAAGATAAACTAAATTAATTAGCAAGAAAAGAGATGAATGGGGCTATAAAATTTGCAAAACTTAGATGCAAGAGAAATATTGTAAAGGGTAGAAAGATCTCAGTTTGGGGGGTGGGAGAAATAGTTGGTAAAAAAAGTTGGGGGACACTATGATAAAAACACATACAATTTGGTTTTTTTTCAACTTCAGAGATGAATTTTTATTTTCTTTTAAATTAATTTGGCGACAAGTTTTCACAAATACATGTGTGTACATTATTGTCTTAAAATAATGTTTTGCTGGAAATATGCGGTCCGAAGTCAGTAATTAAGCATAATGTTTTCAAAAATAGTTAGTAATATATACATATATATATTTAAATATGTGTATATTCATATACTAGTCTGTGCTGCTACGCCGATGTATCTGTAACTATAAAAATACTTTCAAATATCTAAACATTCAAATACAGAATGTTGTTATGCAAGGAATTTCAACTTAAAAAGAAAATACAGCACAGTCCCATACATAATAATACCATAATAAATAAATTAGCCAATTTGTATTATCCGAGAAACCACCGTGCCAGAAGAAATGCTGTTGTTGTAGTTTTCCAATTTTTCATTAACATGAATTTAAAAAGATTAAATTGCTTAAAATAATTTTAATCTTTTTCTTTTTTTGATCGATCAAAAAAAGAAAAGACAAAAGCAAGCTGCGTTTTTGTGCTCTTGTTTCTATACGAAATTCATTTTTCACTCTAATTTTCTTTTCTCTGGCTGTCGGAGAAGAATTTGCACTTTTTGTTTTGCTGTGGCAGCCCCTACAAACTTAGGAAAATAAAATAAGTGAGTATATACCAAATGCCTAGTTAAAGTATTTTATTCGTAGGAACAAGCTTTATTTCGTTTTTTAAATGAGAAATTTTGTTTTTTACATGTTGAGCAAACAGTCAATTAATAATTGAGATTCATTTAATAAATTAGCAATTCATTTTTATAGGCCGAATTATTACCACTTTGAATTAATTGAGTTTTTTATGATTTAATTTTGAAATTATACTGTTTCGCCTAACTATCCCGCGTATAAGGTTGGTTTTTTAATTGAATTTGTTTAATTAATTAGATAAATTTGTTATTTATTTTTTTATTTTGCTATACTTATTTACTTACTTTAATTATTTTACTTGTAGCTGTACGTTTCATTTCCTTTTCGTTGTACAGGCATTTCGTCTGTTCTTGTTTGTTAGAGGTTCTAATTCTCAGTAGGTGCGGACGATGGTAGTTCCGTACGAACACTGGCACGTAAAGATTAAATTAATTTCTGTTGGTTATCAATAATTAATACGTGTTTGTGGTCTTAGTTTACAACTAAATGTATTACAAATAACTTGAACCAGCATCATATCCGAATAATGTAATATTATTATTATAAGTGAATAATGTCCAAAAATAAATAACATTAAATAGTGATAATATTAATGATGAGAGGAAGAGGAAAACTAAAAACACATTATACATGCCGTATTGTTCTAATTTGCTATTCGAAATGAAATAAATACTAGTATTATCACAAAAATAGCTACTTATTGATCCATAAATTATGCTTGATGACATCAATCTTTGCACAGTGGCATATGCCTGTGGTAATCAGAGATGTTAACGGATATAACAAAAGCAGCGTGTATACACATACGCATGTGTACATGCGTATGTGTATACACGCTGCTTTAGTTCGTTATTTCATCTTCCGCAGGTATTTCTTCTTTCGGTAATCAAATATACACACATAGTATATAAATCCACATATATGCTATGTGTGCCGTAAATATGTTGTTTTGCATCATTTTATTGATGGTGCACGTCTCCATCTAGCCGACTTACTTAATAAAGATATCTTTTCGAAATCATTAGTAAAATAAAAAAAGAAAAGATTTATTTTTTGGGACGGTGAAAAAAAAGTACGTTAAAAAAAACAATAAATTCAATTAATTCACTTCTCCCTTTCCACTCATATCTCCGTACAGTATGGTATTATCTCATGTGCGAATCTAGCGTTGCCGTCGTCGTATTTTTCAGTAATTATACTTTTTTACGCAGCAATTCTAATTAGAAATTAAATTTTACTTCTGCTTGGGCGTCTCCTTTTAGGGTATCGTAAATCATTTTCCTATCAGTTTACGGCTACTAAAATTTTTTAAAACTTTTATGTGGCTTTTTTCGATTCTTTTCTTTTTTTTCCTTTTTTTTTGCAAAATTTCAAAAAATTTTGCGAATTCGAAAATTTATTGATTTATTTTTTCTAAAATTTTTTCAGAACTTTTATTTTAAACTTTTGAAGGAACCTTACATCTCATTATAAAGTTAATTTTTAATCTCGAACAAATGCATTTGCCTTGAATCCTGATTTATGAATGGACGGGAGGGTAACTGGTGTCAAAATGAATTTTTATATTTATTTACTTTTAGTTATGTATTTGATGTTTTTTTTCTGGTTGCCGTAATAAAATGGAAGAAGGCGAAAACTAAACTTTAAATAATAAAGCATGAGTGACGGCTAGATAATTTTTTCTATTCAAATTAGATGTCCAACAAATAGTTAAAAGTGAATAAAAAGCTATCTTCAGCGAGATTAAACATTTGAGTCCAGCGAAGGTTTCGAAGTTGAGAACGATGCCTTTTTTTCCCAAAAGGAGGTCTCAAGCTAATGGGAAATGGGAAGGGGAGTGGTGCTATGCATTTTATCTTTTAGATTAGGAACGGCAATTTATGGAAGTAATTTCACAAAAACATACCAATGCCATGCAATTAATTGGCGCAGCATGTCAATATATGAAAATGGTATTTTCGGTAATTTCCATGATATAACTCACCGTACAAAATTTCTTCGTTTCAAGAAATTGAGTACTTCCATACCGAATGTGTAACTGTTTCTGGCTTTTGCAAATAGCAAAAATCTTGTAATTACGTTCACTTTATTGTATCTATGTCATTTTGACAGCATGGATGGGCGTTGTTTTTTTCACCAATTGAAACACCAAATATCGTAAGATACTCCCACTGAAGGACGAATTTCTTCCATCGTCCATTTGCATTCAAGAAATCCTATTAAATCTAACCTTTGTAGCTGTTAACAAAGTATTAATATATATATTAGGAATTTAAAATATTTTTTCATCGAGTAACGTTTCCCTACAAACAGTTCAATTAAGAAAAATGGAAGAAGAATTTGCTTACACTGGCATATGGCCTCCATACACGATATTTAGTTTTTGCAATCTTCGACTGTATTTGAACCTGTTCACGCACATGCACCTGTTTTATGTGAAACATTACAGCACATCCAATAATTTTAACCTACCAATGGCAGCACCATTGGAGAAATCTTTCACCCCCACCATTGGGCTGAACAACAATGGAGTACTATCATTGTGTACTCGATTCCAATACACTGGAACATGACACTACATATATGAAGAAAGTGTTCAGATTATGTGACGCGACAGAATGCATAATTTATTCTATTAAAGTTGGTTTGAAGTAGCCGCCAAAAAACGATACCTATCACCGTACACGAAACGGTTGATGCCGTTCACTTTTCCCGAAACAGTCACGTTCAAATCATTAACAGAGCGAAAGCGAAATGACCGGTACCGGCATAGGCAACTGACACCGGCCCAATGCGCAGACGACAGCGACAGCGCAAAAAATGCTTTCAGACGCTCTCAAAGCCATTTGCTCGGTCTTTTATCCACACTTCCAGCCAATCAAATCCCGTTCTCGCTGGGCTATCTGATCGGGCAAGAACAACGCGCAAGCTTGCCCGACAGTAGTGTCATCTACAACGAAAATGCTGACGTTTTTGCTCAGAGAAGCACGCACCAGCAGATTTTAGAAAAAGAAAAGAAAAGAAAAAAGTTGGCAGAGGGAAGCCCGTAGAGAATGGGCGGTTGGAGAAAATATAAAATCCAAATGTGTGATAACATCTCGTAATCAGTGATAAGGCCGTCGTTGTACGTGGATTTCTTCAATTTCAAATTTGATTTAACGATTTCAACAAAGAATTTACGAAATTTTATGAAATATTATGAAATTTTTACAAATTTTCTGAAAAATTCTTTTGATATATATACAGAGATAAAAAAATTATATTGTAGTTTTTCTTTAACAACATTCATTTACTACCAATGGTTATTTATTGTTTTATTGTTACATAGCTCTTTTTTTCTTGGTTCTTGTTTAAAGAAACTACAAAAAAAACTATTGTCAATAACTATCCCCCCAACCCAACCCAAAAATTTTTACATAAATTTTTAAATTTAATTATTAGAAAATAAACGGAATTTAAAATTTATTAGGTTTATCATTATTTGTATTTTTAAAAAGTAAGAAAGAAATTATTATCATATATATTCAATTTTTAATTTTTTAAAAATGGCCTACTAAATTTGCCCCCAAACAAATCCAATTTAAAATAAAAAATTATTATCTCAAACTCTTATCATATATTAAAGTGTCTGTGTTATTTTATTTAAAATTCATTTTCTAATCCCCCAAAGTTATTCAAAGTTTTTATCGTATCCACTCAAAATAAGAAATCATGTGTTAATTCATTCGTATTATACCAATAGGTTTTTATTTTTTTACAAATACTCTCTAACAATATGTTATACTCAAATTTAATTTAAAAAATGTTACTACATTAATCAACCCCCTTCTTTTACAACAATTTATTACAAATTACAACAAACAAACAAACAATCAAACAAACAAACAATCAAACAAACAAACAATTATTACAAACTCAATATCAACTCAATATCAAATATGTTTACAAGTACTGCCACTCAAGAATCCAATTTATTATTATTAAATATGAATACAACTACAAATAAAAATACTAAATCCGCTGCCGCTTTATTAAAGAAAAATATTAAAAAACATCAACAAGTTGTTGGTGAACTTGTTTTAGATAATTATATCAAACAAGAATCTCCTGCTCTTGCTGAATTGGCTTTATGCAATGCTAATATTTCTCCAAATTCTGCTTATCAAGAAATTGATAGTGCTATCGTTGACGCTTTCTTTTCATCAAGCACAGAGAATACTCCAATGTTCGAATTCGAAACTTTAGAATCTAACCCAAAAAATTGGGCTCCTTTATTCGATAACGACATTCCTGTTACTGTAGAAGATGTTAATTTAGCTGGCAACGCACTAGATTCAGTTATTGATACAAAAGAATCTTTACTAAATAACGTTGCCCCAATCGTTATGCCAAATCCTGCTACTTCTTTCTTACCAACTCCAGTCATTGAAGATTCTACTATCAATGCTGGTAGTAAAAAAGTTACTAAGCCAAAGAGAGATGCTAATGGTATTATCTCCAATGATTCCGGTAAAAGTAAAGTCGATCATCTAGGTATCGTTGCTTACAACCGTAAACAACGTTCAGCTCCATTGACTCCAATCATTCCTGAATCTGATGATCCAGTTTCTGTCAAACGTGCTAGAAACACTGAAGCAGCTAGACGTTCTCGTGCTAGAAAAGTTGAAAGAATGACCCAACTAGAAGAGAAAGTCGAAGAACTGTTATTAAGAAACGCCGAATTAGAAGCTGAAGTTCAAAGATTGAATGGCTTATTAAATGCATAAAGAAACTAAATTTTTTTTGGAAAATTTGCTTTAATGTCAAATCATTTTTTTGAATCGTTTACTATTTTTATTCTAAAAAATTATTCATCTATATTTAATAATGATGTATATGGGAGCTTTAGTGAAAAAAAGAAAAGGAAATATATTTATTGCTTTAAATAATTATAATTTGACTTGATTAAGTCTCTATCTTTTTTTTTTTGAAGCTTTTTTCCATTATGCTCATAGTTTTTATCTAGATATATAACAAATTATTACTAACTAATTATATAATATAAGAAAAAAACCTTGTTAAGGGAAAAAAAAATTAAAAATAACAATCTTTTTATTATTTGTTTATAAACTTTGTATATCAACGCCATATGTTATTGACTGTGATACTCACTCGATAGTTTTTCCAATATATTGATAAAAAACAAGAAAAATAAGATCATTACATTTGAGACTAATGATTTTTTTGAAAAAATTTTATTGTATTAATGTACACCATATATATATATATATTCATATTTATATACATAACTAACCCCCATGAAGAGTAGAAGTGAATGAAACAACATCGCCATCTTCTAATTCATACTCTTTCTCACCTTCTAACTCCCAATCAGTATCATTAATCAATGTTAAAATACCTGGTCTTACTGTACCATTATCAATGAAAATATCTATATCATTTTTTTCTTTAATCATATTATTAACAATAAATTGTATCAAATCGCCAACTGTGACTTCACCATTGCTTTTAGTAACTTCAACTTTATGAATTCTTTCTTTGCCAACGATGACATCGAGACCTCCTAAAAATTCGACTTTCACTTTAACCATTACGGACTCTATCACTTTATGTATTCTATTGTTTGTATCTATAAAATAGAAACTAAATCTCTTTTTCTTTTTTAATAGTTTTAAATCTTATTGAATATAATGCTTTACTAGAAATGTAATCACCTTAAAATTTTTTTTCAGTTAAAATATTAATTATGTATACTTTTCCTGTAACAAAAAAATTGGTGTTCAAGATAAAAAAATAAATGAAACGGACAGGAATTGAACCTGCAACCCTTCGATTGCAATTGTTTCCGAATATATCCAGACTTTAACTGGAGTCGAAAGCTCTACCATTGAGCCACCGCTTCATCTAATTTGATTTGTGTAATAAACTAGAAACAATGTCACTTAAGTTAACGATATTAATACAAGAAACCCTAACGAGTTGTGAAAATTATTGAAGAATTTAGAACTCTTAATTAGGAAATAATTGAGTTAAATCTAAAACATTATTTAAATTGACAATGTTTTAATATGACCACGACACCCTAATGACACTTCAGTAAAACCCCGTACAAAAGAACCTCAGTTAGAAATACCCAAAACTAAAACTATA
>JAJMDY010000090.1:0-27258 GCA_030573885.1 Tetrapisispora pingtungensis (nom. inval.) | reverse complement strand
TTTACCTCATCAATAATACCATCATATCTCCACCAATACCTAAAATTACTCTCATATTTCAATACTCAATTACACTTACCACTCAATAATCACCTTATATCCATCCACACATCATACATCTCCTTACTATCCTCTACCACCTAATAAATAACTTCATTTACTTACATTTCAAATCCTATACTCGCTATTCCATAACAACATCTCCATTATATATATTCTATTATATACTTATATTACCTAATAACACATCAAATACTCTTTATATATCCACTTCCTCCCTTTTTCAATAATTTTATTAATTTTTTCATTTTCTTACCTTTCACTTTTAACTTTTTCTTCATTTAAAATTATATTCAATTTTTACTCTCGTTATAAAAACATAAACTTTATTTCAATATTACAATACTATACTTTTATAATAATCAATCACAAACTAACTATTTTTAAACAAAATACATAAAGAAATTAATTAAAATTACAACTTTCCATTAACTATATAATACCAATAACTATTAATAATTCACAATACCTTAATCCATAACATCAATTACTAGGCCTTAAGACCCACGTCTCCAACTATAACCATCAACAACTTAATACCAACGACAACTACAACTACAAAATAAAACTATTCATCTCAATTAATATCCTTTAAAATCAAATACTAACCCTCAATATGAATTATTAGAATCTATAATTCCCATCCACCATTCAATACCTTTAAATAACAAAAGCTAACAATCCATATATCCTATTCCAACGACCAACATAACTCATCTACTATTTCATACCAATCAAATAATGATTCTCAATTATCAACTATACTAATACTAGGAATTACTATTAGCAATTATTCTACCACTAGATAAATAATCAATTCTATAATATCCATTAAAACTATACTTAAATTTCTATTATGACAATACCGGCTAGCAACAACTTACCATCGCTATATAATAACTATCCCTTAAAAACCAATCACATGAAAAAAAATTATATTTTATCAATTCCAAGCCAACTTATTCATCAGAACACTTTAAATGAGACCCATAATATCAGCTCTATCAAACCATTAATGATTCTATCACTTTATTTTTAAGCTCATCCATAAGAATACAATCCCAAATTAATATTTAAAACTGCAACTCATTGCCATATCTATAATAACTAATATTGAGCCAACAATACTATAAGCCATAAATTATATATTTCAAATTATTGGAAGATAAGAACTTTAAAGCATCAACTTTGCTTGAATTTTGCGCGAGAAGCAATAATATAACTAAGAATACAATACCGTCAATCAGATACTTCTGCCATAAATTTGATGATCATCCACCAATTAAGAAATCATTATATTATCAAAAATACACTCTATTTACAATCCACTATTTAAAATACTATAACATTCACCCGTCTTATAATTTAATTATAAACTACAGCTCCAAAAATAACAAGATTACAATATATTACAAAGTAACACATTTACACATTTGCAAATCGAAACATCGAAGCATCGACATACCAAACTGAAATCCAGACGGTAATTTCTTCGTAAAATTCCTCATTTAAGATAAACCTTACTCCAAAACAAAGAACCTAACACCAGATACAACATCCTTCGTTGGCCATTTCCAAAATCCACAGGAACTCGTTGCAGCAACAACCAATGTGCAAAATAATTTACTCTCGGAAGTTTTGGAAAAGTTTCTTTAACAATGTTTCGGAAAACCTCGTTGTGAAACATACCATATTGCATCGTTATATACATCAATGGACTAACAGTGACGGTTGGATTTAGCCTGTCGGATCTGCCCCTAACCCATAAAGATCTCGCAACTTTGTCTTTATCCATTTCAAATCGGGTTGAATTTCTTTCAAGAAAATTATGCACTTGGTATGAATATACGTCCATCCCATCTGTGTACTCAAAGGAAATAGGGAGAGTTGTGTATCGAGTCGGGGCTACTCTTCTGATTTCATCCAGAATAGAATCATCAGATAAGTTGGAGTCCCAGAATGCGTCTAACGAAATGCTTACTTTTCCAGTACAAAAAAAGTTTAGTATGTCAACCTTTTCGTTTTGTAAGGTCTCCCACATTTTGTTATAGTTTATAATAACAGATTTATCGTTCGCAAATATTGTTGGTGCTGTAATTATTTTTCTGTAATCTAAGAATTTGCAATAATAAAGATGTTCATTAAGAGGCACCGATCTCATTCTATCAGGGTCATTGAAAAATTCCAAAACGACCGAGTGGACACCATAAAGTGAACATTTTTTAGAGATAATTTGGAAGTTGCTTGCATTTAGGGATATCTTTAGAAATCCCAAGAAACTCAAGGTGAATGATCCAACTGTGAATGTTTTACGCTTATCCCAACATATACACTCCGTCGTTATATCTGCCAGACATTTGTCATAACGGATAGTCTCTGGTGCCAGAGGAAAATTGAAGTATTTTGCCGATAACCCATACATAGCGAGACGAGAATGAAACTTCTTACCGATTTCAAATAATTCAAAAACATTATTATATTCTGAAAAGGCAGTATGAAATCTAGATTTCAAATCAGGCAGCTTTCTTCGCTTAGCTGAAGTAGCCAAATTAAAATTTAGTAAACTGACCTTGGAATTCGGCTCAGTAGAACAGCTCTTTTTAATATTTTTCTTAGAATCAGATACCGAAAAGGGTAGGACAACTAAAGCTTGTTTTAGTAAGTCATCATGCAAGTTCATAGTATCTTGATCACAATCCTGTGAACTACTGTCAATATACTCCAACCCATAAAACTCGGCCATTTGTTTGTTAATATCAATTGTTGGGTCGATTGAATTCTCGCTGCATATGTCCTGGGTATACAAGGTTATGCACACCCCACCATTACGTAGACGACCTGCGGACTATATATACTCATGAACAGGAGGTAAATGGTTAAGAAGTATTACTAACTTGACCGAAAGTATATCAATTCCTTCACCCACTAATTTTGTGCCAGCTAATATCCTTACAGAAGGATCTTGGACAAACATGTTTGTTCTTCTTATTTTCTCTTCTGCCGACAACTCTCCATGAATCCAGACAATTCTTTTATCAAACTCTGAAATCTGGTGAAGATCCCTTTTGGTTCCGCATACTACAATTATTTTATCATCCATTTTTCTTTGTAGAGCACGTTCCATTAAATTCTTGGCTATTCGTATACACTGGCTTGTATTCTGTACTTTAAAAAATTCTTTTTTAATACAACTTAGGGGCAACTTATCAACAAAGCTATGGAAGAACACTCGGTCCGTATCATCATACTTAATAGTCACACCATTATTGTAGCCGATAAAACGCTGAAGTTTATCCAATCCATCTTTCCCAATAGTCCCAGACATCACAATTACTTTCCATGCCCTAGTGAAATCTATATTTACAATATTTTTGAAACTATCGTATCTAAAGCACCGTTCTGTTTCTAAATTATGGAATTCATCAATAACGATTATGCCTAAAACCGAACTTGTGAATATCGAATACCAGTTATTAAACATATCCACTGCCCTTTCATCTCCAAGGTCATTAAAAGTCCCCACATATATATCCGATCTAAGATTATGCTCTTGCAAATGGAGGCCTGCATTCCATAAGTTTTTAATAATGTCAACAGACAGACCACAGCTGCTCAACCGATTCACCATATTAGCTAAAAGTGTTACATACGGTACAAAAACAAATGACACCACTTTCATAGGATACTTTCCAAATAACTTCATAGACAACAGTGGAACTTGAAACAAAACCGTTTTACCAAAACCTGGAAGAGCTTGTACAGGAATGATTTGATTATCAGAGAAACAGATATCCATGCAGACATCCAGTTGCCCATTGCGGAAAGCAAATTCAGGCCCGTATATTTTTCTGCCAGCCAATACCAACTTTTTGGCAGACCCTCTGAAGTTGACTTCTTTTTTACTACCCTTTACATTTCCAACTTCCGTGACATCAACAACACCCAAACCAAGCCACCTTTGCCACGCATTGGAAATATTGGCCGATACTGTATTTCTGATCGAGGCATCTGTAGATAGACTACTGCCCTGGTCTACTCCATAGACGCTCATCCCCGTATCAGGATTATGACCGGCTAACATCTCTTTGCCTATGTTTACCAGCTGCGATTGATTATCCAAATGGATGTAATCTCGAAGGACCCTAATATACCCATGTCTCATTTCTCGAAATGTCAATCTCTGAACTTTACTTACATGACTAGTAAAACGATCGATGAACTTCTCAAAAAAATAGTACCTCAACAATGTACCTGCTGCAGGATCTACAAATAAAAACGACTGAATGATCTCTTGTGAAAAAACCTTGCTAGAACCATTTTTTTCCTTTTCATTTTCCATTGCTTTAGCTGTGTTTGCTGGCAACATCTCTTCAAGTTCATGCATGTTTCCAAAGATATCGTACTTCATACCAGTAAGCTCTAAACCAAGAGTGCGACGCAAGATTATTCTCAATACAGTTAAATAATGGATCAGAAAACTAGATGTTTCTCTGTCCAAGGTAAAATACCTGGCAGGAGTATTCTTCGATTTTGAATATGTTGACATGATTGTTAGACAGCGTGTCTGAGAATCTATGAAGATATTTCTTTGATTACCTGCATACTTTAGTACCGCAAGTTCGGGAAATCTGAGCGGCCCACAAGCTGAAAAATATAGCATCCATATAATGCAAATACTTGATTCTTTAATCTTTACAAGGATATATTCTTTGTTTATGTCTGTGTCTGCTGATGGCTTTGGGATCGGTGCTATGCTTCTCATACAATCGTGTGAAAACAGCAGCCACAAAGATATCTTTGGATTCGTTTTATCTTCATATACGTCAGTAGATTGGTGTGTCAGTGTGTGTTTAGCAACTAACTCTACCGATATCAGGTTTTCGTAATAATTCCGAAGATATTCCAAGTTCTCACAGTAAAGTTTCTTCACATCCTGATAAAATGTTTGTATGTATTCTCTACCGAACTTCTTACCCGAAACTGTCACTGACTCTGGAGGACAACTTACTACATTAAAAGCGCCCTTGCTATCATATTCAGCAATGACTTTGCGATAGATTTGGCAAGTCCACGACCATACTTCACTCTCTTTTAAAATAAAAATCTTCTCAACTGACTTGGTATCGTTATTCAGTATTGCTCCGTGGTATGTTGCAGAAAACAACATAAAAGACTTGAATGCATCCATATTCTGGCGGAACTCATTTATGGAAAGCACCTGAGGAGTATTTGTAGAGATGTCCATCCATTTGAAGCAACTCAAGCGAATCAACATGGTCCAGAAGTGTATGAAGCGCCCGGAGGATAACATATCGTAGGCCCACTTCGCATATAATTTATAATTGTCCACCTCTTCTTCCTTTTCTTCTTTTCCTTTTTCCTTTTCTTTTTCCTTTTCTTTTTCTTTTTCATCTGTCGAAGACTGGGTTTCTATCTTTGATATTTCAATATCCTCTGAGAATGATAAATTTTCAAATATGGACACTAAGAAAAGAAAAGGAGATACAAGCTTCCCATATTTAATAATAGTACAGGATTGTAATGTAGGCGGAAACAACTCAGTCGGGCTCATATTTTGAAATGTTTGTACAAATTTGGATCGTTTGTAATTAACAGATACTTCAGTCACACAAGTAGCTAGTAGTTTTCGAGACTGTTCCAGCCACTGATCTTTTACCAAACAGAACTGATGTAATTCCATAAGGTCGGTATCAGTAAATTTCAATTTGCTGACACCCATTTCTCTTTCAAAAAAAGAGTTATCTTTTTCATGGATTATGGTGTTGTTCAAATCAACTGTCAAAAATTCCTCGATACTACTCTCAGCTTCTCTGAAATATAGGTACTTCATCTTGTTTTTAGAGTATCGGATGGGAATAGTCACAAATTCTACAGAATTCTTTTTGTTTTTCAAGTTGCAATCGGATGATTTCACAAGCTGGTATTCCCCATCTGCGAGAAAAAACCTCTTGGCAGCAGTGGTGCAGGTTTTGAATAAATCCGTACTGTTCACAGGAATCAAATCCCTAGTTTCGTTTAGCTCGCACATTGGAAAAGGATCTATTAGATCGAGCCTTTCATAAATATTTTTTTCGGCTTTATTGGTGATTGTCTGTAAGGATTTAGGACTTCTGATACTCCAGTTATCATTTCTTCTAAAAATAACATAGCCATCGACAACTTTTAGACGACTAGATATGTCCGTTAGTGTCATATTTTTGCGTTAACATATGCCTAAGAATATTGAGATGAATGTCCATAGTACTGCTTCTAAGTGTTTTGGAACTTATCAGCAAGAAATATATATGGTTGTATTTTATTAGTTGTTTTCAAGCAATAAAAATATGAATCCATTAAAGAACGCTTTCATAATAGATTTGTAAAATAAATACCGATGTGGTCGAGCAAGATTTAATACCCCAATTCTTCTTCGAGTAAAAGCCGGTAAATATATATATTTTCAATAAGTACCAATAATTGCTAATAATATTTATGTTTTCTCAATTGGAATGCAAAATAGATTTATTAATTGATAGTTATGATATTCAATGTCTCCTTAAGCGATATACATGCATTACACCTTACAGCGCTTGGGTAATTGTATTAGATTAGTTGTATGTCTCTTTTAGTAAATATAATTTCCAAAAAATTCAATTTTATTTGAACTAGTGTCACATTTAGTCCAATAAGTCCAAGCATTGTCATTTGAAGTCTAATACAATCTAAATGAAAGTTGCCAATCTTCGCTAGTATTATCACTTTCGTAAGTATACATTTTATAATAATCTGCTGCCCAACTACCATCGATATCATTTTGCAAAACCTCAGATATTTCGGAATCTAGTTCTCCAATTGCATAGAACCTATTCCACTGCTTTTGATTTGGGCAAGAATCTGCAGCCAGATACCCAACACAAACAGGCGGAAAATGAGTATATTTACGCTTAGTCAAAGTTAAATTTACGGATTCCATGGTAGTTACCGCTATATTACCATTACCATTTCCATTATGTGAATGAATGAACTTTAAGGTTGAGTTCGTCTTCTTATGAAATACATAAGCAAATTCCAAAAATCCATCAGTACTTCTTTTAGATAAATCATGATGAATAATCTAATAATCATTTGCAGCATGACTCCAAGCAGAAAGAAAATATAAAAGTTTATTCCCTGTTCGGTGAGTTGTTATATTTTTCGTAAAGTTGTTAAACGAGTAGACCTAACTAAGTGCTTGCCTTTTTTTATTTATAATGTTAGAACCATCAATAGCTCCATTTGTCGCATGTGTCGAACCATACCCAATAGCAGCAAGAACCAATGTTTTTACCAAAGCTCGGTTTAGATCAAGTGAAGCTTGAATACAATCAATTTGAGGATCTTTCTTGTCTGCAACACATTGGTTACATGCATTTCTTATTGCCTTAACAGAATCTGATACACCCCCATCATCCGCATAGAAAGAACCCCACCATGCAATACGTACCCAAACTGGCTGACTATAATCATTATAGGCATAAATACCAGAAACGGCAGTGGAAATTGCATTATAAAATGGAAAACTACGTTCATTAATGACAGAAGCAGTAGCAGTCGTGCCCGAACCTGGTAAAATTACTAAGCAAAATAGAACAACTGCGATTGCACCTGTAAAGTAAGCGAAATCGGATATTCCATAAATTCTCATCTTGTGTGTAACAGCTACAGTTAAATTTTATTTTATGTAGTTAACATGTGGTATATAAACTAATTTATCCAAATACGAATAATAAAGCTTTTCAAGTAAAGACTTTTAGCTTATGAGAAGTGTGGTATATCAGTATCAAAATAGAACACCTATTTATATAGATTCAATCTTTTTGAATCTTTGATAAATAATCATTTCGTATTATATATTAATCTAACACTCGAATAAATTTTATTCTACACAATTTAAAGGTTAATTAATTGTTACTTCAAAAAATAAGAATAGAATTAATGGCATTGTCATTCTTTCCCAGCACGGTAAATAATATTATTGTTGTTAAAGGTAGAAAACTAGAGCAGTTCTCGATTTTCTTTTGAGAGTCTATCAACTGTCTATACATCATACAGCAAGCTTTCACTAACATTCAACCCTATTCCTCTAAGCCAAATTAGTTTAGATATTTCCCAATCCCACACAATTGCTAAATGTTACTAATGTTGCTAAGAAATCTTCGCTGCACTGTTAGCTTAACTGAAAATAAGAAATTAGAGAAATTGAAAACAAATCCCGCTTTCAAACACTCTTTTGCTCTGAAAAAAATGTAGCGGTTGCTTTTTTAGTCCAAAAAACAGAGCATAGAGGCGAAATAATTGATATTTTTTGTTGCTAAAGGAATGGCTGCGTTAATAAGCGTACAGGGTAAGGACCAAACTTCATCCTGTAAGTGGAAAATGGTTGCAAAATTACGAAAGCGGGATTATTTTTTAGGTTTTTGAATTGCTTATTTAGGCTGCTAATTTAACAGGTCTATGGAGACTACTCAGTAACTTTATAAACACATAACCGCTGCAACCAATTGGAAAACATGCATCCAATATTCGTTTAGAAGAACAAGCGAATGACGTTCTGTGGTTTCCGAGATCGGATCTGAAAATATGAAAAGTAGAAATTTTCAATTTCGAGAAATACTGTTTTATGAAAGTTCAGAGGTGTAACATTTGTTCAAATATTTTGAAGGCTGGAAGTTGCCTTTTTATTTTCCCATAGTTAAGCGGCCGACTGGAGGTTCCTTGCTTTTCGCTTAACTATGTAATCCGACCCGACATAGCCAATTAGCATACAGGCGTGACTGTTACTTTTATGTCACACTCTCACATCTGACAAGACTACTCCCTCAAGCACTCTACAAACACAGAAATTATCGTAAAAAACACAACGAAAGAACCTTTTGCTCCGACAGCGCGAGAAAAAAAAATTAAAAAATTACTTACTTACACCATTTTCCCGGCGCCGAACGTTAGAAAGAACATAAAGGTGTTATTGAAATATTGTATAAGCATTAATAACGAAAAATAAAATATGAAGTATAAGCTCCAATTTGGGATATGTGTATCAAAAAGTATCAGAAGGTTTAGTGTCCATCATCACACTTAGTCCAAACTGGAGTAACACCATCATGGGTGTAGTAAATTCTCCATGAAGCATACCACTCCCAGTTAGCATTATTTCCATCATGTATATAAGTTTTCCAGTAAGCAGCAGTCCACCCATCATAGTCGTAGCTTGTTTCTCCATCAGGAAACATATGTTTACCTACAGCATCGGCCATATCACTCCATCCACTTGCATCAAACTTAAAAAATAATCTAAGTTTCTGCAGTAATCGGCATCAATTTGGCCAACACATATTGGGAACAAATTTTCTCTCTTAGCAAGAACGGCATTTTGATTAATTTCACTAATTCTAATAGTACCACTGGATTTACTTGCGGGATGGTACGACATATTATAATGGCCACCCAATTGTTCTGAAAAAACTATTACATGTTCTGGTTCTTCGTTGTCAGCCTCTTTATGAGCAACAACTGTGTGATCAATAGTAGAGCAATTACTCGCCATTATCTTGGTGATAGTTTTACCCCAGCTATAATCATCTAAGTCTCTTTTTAGAACGCCATTGGCCCATGCTGAGACACCAAAAACCCCAATTGAAATTGCATGCCCAGTCTGCTGTAAAGCATTGACACAATTGACACTGGGAATTTTATTTTCCTGTTTGCATACACCACAATATTGTAAAAGTTCACTTGCTGCGTTAGTGACTTTGTAGGTAAAAGCTCCCCAAAGGGCGGGTCTAAATAATCCTCTTATGTCAGCAGCAGAAAATGAGACATTACCAAAGCTTTCTTCAACTTCAGAATAATCTTCAGCCTTTGGGTCAGATTCATCAGCTAAAACTTGCCTCAATAAAAGAGTTAGCAATGCATACAAACAATATTTCATATATCTCATAAGAATTCAGAATTATAATTTGGTCAGGTTGCTTGCTTTCAATACCTAAATAACTAAAATGAATTCTGTTTTGGAATTTAATTTTCAACAGAATCAAAAATTTGCTATTTAACGGAAAAAATGCATTACTTATATAGTTTTTAACACCAAGATGGTGTTACATCGAATTGACAGTGCCATGACAGTAAGCTATTCATTTGATTTTTAACAGTTCTTCTGTTTCACATAACATACGATAAACTTTTACCCAAACGAAACTCTAGTATTTCAAAATTTGCTTCACTGCAAAGGGACTTTTAGCGTACCCAGTAAATCCAAAATGGTTGCAAAAAATAAAAAGCAAAATTTTTCAGAAAATATACTGCAGCTTGCCATCTGTTACTGCTGTTACTTTTCTTTTACTTCAAGCTCATGCCAAATGAGCTCGGTTGTTATGTCACCTCCTACTTCAAAAACCCTCACTTTCTAGTATTCATATACGATTACAACATATTAATAGATGTTATTCCACACCATAATGTTCTCTTAAAGTTTGTTTCTATACCCATAACGCAATGTAGGGCTAAGATTTTTCTAGTACCCAGTTCTGGTCCTGAAGGATACTTCTGGAACTTAAAAATATTTTAGCGCTTATACATTACGGATTAAACTTTCACGCTGATAATGTCAATAGAAACTTAATTAAACGGTATAGATAGCTAAGGTTTTAAAAGAGAAATATGCACTGCCTTTTAAAAAACTAAAATTGCGAATTAAAATCATTATTGAATGATCACTGCGTCGAAAAATTATTGAGCCTACGATGTGTCTAAATTGCTCGTATTGTATAAAACTGCACTTCATCTTCTCTGTCTGAAGACCGTCCCAGAATTATTAATATGAGCTTTTCTGATAATGATTGTTATACCAATAAAATCATTATTTGTAGTAACTAGTACAAAACCACTGTGTTTTACGACTGAAAGCTGCAAATTTTTCGTTTGATTATATAGTCCCACCCGAAATTGCCAAAGAGCATAAAGGTGTAGCAAAGTCCGTCTAGCAACTAAGGGAAGCTAACAAATTGAAATTTTAATACCGCGCGGCTAATTCTTAGGTAAAATGCTTTACAACTTTTCTGAATTCAGTTCGGTCCCTCATTGTTAAGAGCAAAGTTTTTTCAATTTTTGGTAACAAAATGTTGTCGCTAAGAAATAGCGCTCACCTCATAAGTGAATAGTGACTGCAAAAAATGATATTCTTCAAATTGTAATTAAAATCCAAACCCTTTGAAAGATCAATTAAATTTTCAAACGTTTGAGATCTCTTATTATGCAATTGACAATATTTAATTAACTTTTCGAAATCAAGAGAAAGTTGATAAGCTTAAAAATAGCAGCGTTCAGACACAGTTTCCTGAAGAGATATAGAATTTTCATCTGGCTTGTCACCTGAATTGCTGTATAGACCATAGCAATGAGAAGGTAAAAAAAGCGAAGAAGATGTCCGATTATTCGATGATTTTCAGACCTAATCTTTCGATCCGAAATTATTTCTGGACTGGAAGAAACATATTTAACATGTTTAAGTTAGCAGGAAATGCTTCAAGTTTATCTCCCAAATGGGTGTGGAAAATTAAGGCTAGGTATTTGTTTATTATACAACTACATATCATATACTTCTCGCTGACAATGCAATTTAATTTGGTATTTCCAAAGAGCATGCGGTTGATGATACTTAAACAGATATTCTCTTCTTTTATATATTTATAAAAAATTTAATATCCTTAAAATGATTTTTATGAGATGAGACATATTCCAGATATTGAAATAAACGCCATGCGTTGTATTGTTGAGAGATTTTTATCTGTACATATATATCCAAACAGAATTTTTTAATATATCTTAACATTATATCAAATTAACAAGTTATTGAGAATTAGATAAGCATTAATAAAAAAACTAAAATATGAAGTATAAGCTCCAATTCGGGATATGTGTATCAAAAAGTATCAGAAGGTTTAGTGTCCGTCATCACACTTAGTCCAAACTGGAGTAACACCATCATGGGTGTAGTAAATTCTCCATGAAGCATACCACTCCCAGTTAGCATTATTTCCATCATGTATATAAGTTTTCCAGTAAGCAGCAGTCCACCCATCATAGTCGTAGCTTGTTTCTCCATCAGGAAACATATGTTTACCTACAGCATCGGCCATATCACTCCATCCACTTGCATCAAACTTAAAAAATAATCTAAGTTTCTGCAGTAATCGGCATCAATTTGGCCAACACATATTGGGAACAAATTTTCTCTCTTAGCAAGAACGGCATTTTGATTAATTTCACTAATTCTAATAGTACCACTGGATTTACTTGCGGGATGGTACGACATATTATAATGGCCACCCAATTGTTCTGAAAAAACTATTACATGTTCTGGTTCTTCGTTGTCAGCCTCTTTATGAGCAACAACTGTGTGATCAATAGTAGAGCAATTACTCGCCATTATCTTGGTGATAGTTTTACCCCAGCTATAATCATCTAAGTCTCTTTTTAGAACGCCATTGGCCCATGCTGAGACACCAAAAACCCCAATTGAAATTGCATGCCCAGTCTGCTGTAAAGCATTGACACAATTGACACTGGGAATTTTATTTTCCTGTTTGCATACACCACAATATTGTAAAAGTTCACTTGCTGCGTTAGTGACTTTGTAGGTAAAAGCTCCCCAAAGGGCGGGTCTAAATAATCCTCTTATGTCAGCAGCAGAAAATGAGACATTACCAAAGCTTTCTTCAACTTCAGAATAATCTTCAGCCTTTGGGTCAGATTCATCAGCTAAAACTTGCCTCAATAAAAGAGTTAGCAATGCATACAAACAATATTTCATATATCTCATAAGAATTCAGAATTATAATTTGGTCAGGTTGCTTGCTTTCAATACCTAAATAACTAAAATGAATTCTGTTTTGGAATTTAATTTTCAACAGAATCAAAAATTTGCTATTTAACGGAAAAAATGCATTACTTATATAGTTTTTAACACCAAGATGGTGTTACATCGAATTGACAGTGCCATGACAGTAAGCTATTCATTTGATTTTTAACAGTTCTTCTGTTTCACATAACATACGATAAACTTTTACCCAAACGAAACTCTAGTATTTCAAAATTTGCTTCACTGCAAAGGGACTTTTAGCGTACCCAGTAAATCCAAAATGGTTGCAAAAAATAAAAAGCAAAATTTTTCAGAAAATATACTGCAGCTTGCCATCTGTTACTGCTGTTACTTTTCTTTTACTTCAAGCTCATGCCAAATGAGCTCGGTTGTTATGTCACCTCCTACTTCAAAAACCCTCACTTTCTAGTATTCATATACGATTACAACATATTAATAGATGTTATTCCACACCATAATGTTCTCTTAAAGTTTGTTTCTATACCCATAACGCAATGTAGGGCTAAGATTTTTCTAGTACCCAGTTCTGGTCCTGAAGGATACTTCTGGAACTTAAAAATATTTTAGCGCTTATACATTACGGATTAAACTTTCACGCTGATAATGTCAATAGAAACTTAATTAAACGGTATAGATAGCTAAGGTTTTAAAAGAGAAATATGCACTGCCTTTTAAAAAACTAAAATTGCGAATTAAAATCATTATTGAATGATCACTGCGTCGAAAAATTATTGAGCCTACGATGTGTCTAAATTGCTCGTATTGTATAAAACTGCACTTCATCTTCTCTGTCTGAAGACCGTCCCAGAAAGATTAATATGCGCTTTTCTGATAATGATTGTTATACCAATAAACTCATTCTTTGTAGTAACTAGAACAAAACCACGTTCTTTTCAGGACTGGAAGTTGCAAACTTTTTCGCTTAACTATGTAATCAGACCCGACTTTGAAAAACAGCATATAGGTGTAAAATCAGACAAATCTCCTTAGGAAGCATTATTTTTCAGTTATCGAAGAGATTTCAAAATGCGCTTTCTAAGAAAAAACCGTATCCCTGTAAGTGGATAATGGTTGCAAAATTACGAAAGCGGGATTATTTTTCAGGTTTTTGAATTGCTTATTTAGGCTGCTAAGTTAACAGGTATATGTAGACTACTCAGTAACTTTATAAACATATAACCGCTGCAACCTATTGGAAAATATGCAACCAATATTCGTTCAGACAACTAATAAGTAAATGATGTTTTGTGGTTTCCCGAGATTGGATCTGGGTTTTCCAACAACGGATATTTTCAATTTCGAAAAATGTTTTTTGATGAAAATTCAGCTAAGTAAAGTTTGTTCAAGTATTTTGAAACATGCAGCAAAACAAAACTTATTATATATACCATAACATTGTAATTGTGTACAACTTTGAATTTGAGTAACATCTCCAATAACATCTTGATCTTCGTACTCTTGAGCTGCTTTTGTGAATTCTCCCCAAAGTGCCCAGTCATCAGCATAGCCAATGTTGTCTCCCCAGTCATTATAACTCATCCAGAACCCATTTTCGTCACGCTTAGAAAGTGTAGTATTATTTGAATTCGAGATAGAAGGGCAGTACTCACCTGGAGGACAAGAAAAATATGTGCTGATTGCATCTGCATGTCCATCTAAATCTGTAATAACTGTAAAATTATAAGTGTCATGATCCAAAATGAAATGGAAACCTACATGTTCCATCGTCCCTGTAGCGTTTGAAAACAAACCAGAAGAATATATAATTCTATCTGCGTGTTCAGTTGAAGATTCTCTCAAGATTCTTTCAGAAGATCCATCTGTGCCAGTACCAATTTGGGTATACATAGAGCCAATTACATGGTGGTAGCCTGGTAAGCTGAAAGACTTTTTCTCAAAGTTTCTTTTGGAAACCGCAGCACTGTCACTATCATATTCCCAACCTCCATTGGTTTTATGTGCTGTCAGAACATTGGCGACAAAAAGTGCAGATGCAAGCAATGCTCCCACCCAAAGGCACATAACAAGAGCAGCCACTGGCACACCAGGATGGGTAACTGACAGTAAGAGCTGTGCAAAAGCATTTGTGCATAAAGAGGTGTATACAATCGCAGCACCATTAACAATTTGAGAAAATGTTGCAACAGCTCCATCTATGATATCTGTCCTCCACCCTCATTTATACAATGCCGGTATATGGCTAGAACTGGAATCAGCCATGGGAGCTATAGGTTCTGGCAAATTACTCTCAAAATTCACAATGTCTTTTCTCACTTTTAATCCATGCTCCGCTTCTAGACCTTGATTTAAATAATAAAATAAAATAAAATAAAATAAAAAGCAAGGACCAGAGCTGATAAAGCTCTGCGCCATGAAAATTCACGAGATTCTCTGGGATGAAATTGAATTCCAAATTTGATCATTGAAGCAGTGATAAATTGTCTGTGGCTTTAAAAAGCAGATTGGTTGTAGCACTGGCTACTTTAATTAACAAAATCAAATTTTGTTTAATAAAACTGCTTCCAAAGCCCTCCTTTATATATATTTTCCAGAAGATACTTTCCCAATAACTGCCAATTGAACAATTTTTCAATTATTTTATTTGAATAACAATAACAAACTTGAAGTCCAGAAAAATTTTGCATTATGTTTGTTTTTGTTGCCAAATTCGAGTGCCCTTACCAAAAGCAATTGAAACAAAATGTCTAATTGCCTTGCAAGTTATATGAAACATTACACTATTTTATCAAGCTTTCATAGATGAAAACACAGTTACGTTACTGCTGTAATATTGCAATTTGAGATTTTTTAGAAGTCTCTTGTGCATTTTCATTTGAATATCATGCTGGTTCTTCCATTGCAGCGTGTTCTTTCAAAGGTCGTAACTAGACGAATCTCTACCTCACCCGGGTGATACCCATCCTGACCTGTCTTTAAAAACCCCAAAGCTTATCATGCGAGGGCTTTTTTCCAAATATTTTTTGTAACCAGCTTCGTTTTGGTGAAATATGCGATTTCCATAGAGATCCAGAGACCTCACATCCTAAGATGCAAAAAGTTTTGAAATGATAGGACAAGAAATGAATATAAGTGGAGCTGACTTGACTTTGGTTGAAAAACATCTTCTAACTTGCATTATGTTTAAAAACTTTTGTTGCTGTTTATGTTTGTTCTCATAACATTATAAGCCCAAACATATTCTAGTCACTTTATAAATGTAGGGTTTATTTGAAAACTTAAAGCATGAAGATACAAAAGAAAATTTAGTGCAGCAAAAAAGACATGGGATGAGGAAGCTTACATGGCTGACAAAGATGAAGAATCTCAGCTTTTGAGTAATAAAGATGCATTATTTAGCTGTCTTATTTATGGTGTTCTATCATGCATTTATATTTACATCTTTTTGTGCCATCGTTACACATCATCTACTAGGCAATGGATAGCTTATACAATTGCTGGTATTGCTGAAGGTGTATATTTATATATTCGGTATTGTTATCTTGTTATGCTAGCAAAAGATGGCGGCATTTGGGAAGTTGCATTGTCTACTTGGACTACAAGTAGCAATTGCGATACAACTGTTTCTTGGCAAGAAATTGGTTGGGTCCTGAAAAATGCGGTTAATGATGAAGAATATAATCGTAAGATGGTATTCTGCGTTAGGCTTGATCATGGAGGTACATGACATGCGGACGTTAGGGTTCAAAGGTCGTGGAGTCGTCCTTACAGCAATGTATGGTATATGCCATGTGGTGAGTTACAACAGTCCTATACAGTGACCAATGAATGTGCTGTTGACAGAGCCACAGATTTTTAGTTACATGAGGTTCATATCGTTATATAAATATACTTAATTGCTTGAAGTTACAGCCAAAATCAATTTGTATTATTATCAGACTATAATATATAGTTAGTTTGTATTTTATGTAAATATAAAATATTTATTTTTCAAAAAATTTAATTTTCAGATCGACTGCATTTTGAAAAAGATAAAATCCATTCATAAGTAGAAAAAAAAATCGGATGCAGTTCAAATCAGCAGCTATTGAAGAGCTAAAGGCATTTAACTTTTGGCTGCTGATTTAACGTTCTGAGCAATGACTGGAAATTTGCCTGCAAAGGTGGCAACCACGGCATAACAAATCCCGATCCCATTAAGAATTGGTATCAAATTTCCAAAAGCAATCAGAAACATCCAAATAAAGGATTGGATTTTTAGCACTTCTCTATTTGCGTAACGAAGTAGCACCATGCAGACTATGGAATGAAACAAAATGTTAATTATGGGATAACAACAAAACCAATCAATGAATCTTAGTTGGGATATATTTTGGTCCATTGTTAAAATTCTATTATGCTTGTGAATCAATCCCTGTAAAGTAAGACTTTAGCTATTTGTTTAGATATACATCCAAATCTTTTTTATCAAGAAAAATTTCCTGACTTTAATCTCTTTCTTATCTAGAGATTTCAACCCAGTTCAGAAGTAGGTAGCCCTTATGTTGCCTTGATGGTTGCCTTAATTTGCAACAAAAATACCACATATAAATATCCATAGTCGGGTAATTTCAATCTGTATATCAAAAACAAAACTATATATATAAATGTCTTATGAACAACCAGAAATTGTGTTTTTCTCGCTTAACTATGTAATCCAACCCGACCTTGCCGAAGAACATAACAGTGTTAGCGGTGTATTAAGTTAGCGGTATCGTCATATCTTCCAGTGTGATAACTTTCGATGGACTTGAGTAAATTTTAATCATATATTCTTAATTAATAATGATTTAGTGTTATTCTGAAACTCTTTTGTTTTGTGTGATGATGTGGATAACATCACCTCAACCTATCGCTGGGTATCTTAATATTTGTAATTATAATGATAGTTTAAAATCTCGAGCTGCAACTGTGTTGAAAGTACTTGTTTTTATTAAAACAATACATGTAAGTTTTAGAATTATGAATGATTTATTTCAAGTACTAATAAAATTACATAGAATTACTACTAATAGTTTATTTTATAAAAGCATTTAACAAGATGTATTAAAATCTGAACAGTAAATATATCATGAAATTGGTTATATGATAAAGGAGAGTTTTAATAAACTTAATAGTATTTTTTGATTAGAGATTTAACTCTAAATAATTCCTGTTTGTACTTTTGAAATATTAATAATTGTTTTTTATTATCTGTTATAAATAATGTTTAATAATTACTTACATAAAAAGTTATAAATTGAACTTGCCCAGAACCATATTAAAAATGAACTTTCAGTAAGATATTTGTTACTAAAATGAAAGTATGAAGATCGTCTTGTCTATTGATGAAAATGCTTCAGATAATCCATCCAGCATACCCAACGAAATCCTGCGATGATCCCGGTATATTGATACTCACAGCCTTGCTTTTTCATACCAGGGTATTTCTCGCAATGAGCACATGCTCTATCAATAACAAGGCTCATTCCAGCACACATCATCAATGCTTCTCTTATTTTGAGTTACTATTGTTGATATGTGATCTGTTGAGAATACTTTGGTTAAATATTGCCTTATCGGCAAGTCTAATTGATATCTCTCAACTTCTGCACAGTAATCATAGCTAGAGTTATAACCGTATATTCTTGGATTAACAGTTATACTATTACTTATTAGTTCTGTTTCTCCTGATTCTATTAAGGATCCATTAACCTCTTTCCAAAAACGGAAAGCTTCAAATTCAGTATCGCCAAGTGTTGTTACCCAAATGCTCATACCATGAGTTTCGTTAGGTGCCATATATGCTGAATGTTCTAGTATCCAACAATACTCATTGTTTGAACTTAAATTTACTTTCAAGGCCAGGTATGGTGATACCAGAGCCGTTTCCATTGATGCTACCATTGCAGCAAAAAACGTAAAAATTTCCAAATAAATAAACTTAAAGAAAACCAATCTCATATTTAGAATTAATATATAAGAATATTTGACTTTAGAACCTCTGAGTTAAATAAAACGTATTAATGTAAGTATTTTAAAGAAATATATTTTTTTCATAATAAAAATGCAAAACAATAGCATTTGGATAACAATATGCTGCTTTTAAATGCAGTACTGTTTAAAAATTTCCCAAAAAAAGAAATCAATATAAAAGTTATATACTGTTAATAAAATAGCTTGTCAGATCCTAGTACATCTTAGGGAATATATAACATCTTGTTAAATAGATAAGAAAGTAATTCACATTTTGCAGTGCTACTTAATGATATAAATGTAATATCCAGGCAAATAAACCAACGAAATATATTTTTTTACTTAAACTTATCAAGTGTTTATATTATTGATCAAGTTATTAGCGTTGGAAGCCAGCATTGAATGACAACTTATATTAAGTCGCTCGGATAATATTACAAAAATTTTCAATATTTGGTAAACTAATTTTAAACCGACGCTTTTCTAAATAAGTTGAAACAATTGAAGCTTGCCAACAATGGAGTACATCTTATGAAAAGCAACCAAACTAGAATAAAAAGAACTGATAAACTATAATTTTGGCTGCAAGAATCTTAAATGCAATAAGGAAAGATAACGTTATGTTTTTGGCAATGTAGAGTCGGATTACATAGTTATGCAAGAAAAATATATTCCAGTTGGGGCGGTCGGCTGCGGACGTATCTGATAAACTTAACTATGCAGAGTGTCTACGGTCATGTGACGATGTGTCGATACTTACAATGTTGACGCAGTAATCTGGTATAACTGTGAACACTATCACTCATTGTTATTTATCTTAAATCTTAAATATATATCATTAAACTCTGTTCTAGTCTAGTTGTAGAACCTGTAATCCTTATTCGGTTATATTCCATATCAATAAACTACTTAAGAAGCACTAATTGAATCAATAGATTTAATCATGTTGCTTATATATGTTTTATTTTATTTTAATTCTCTGATTAAAACATAATATTTATAATTTATTAATTACCCAAAATACTTATCAGAGTCAGAATTTGTTGAATGTTTAAATTATTATTATACAGTTATGAAGATCTTATATAATTTATATTGTCCAAAATAATTATTCTAAATGTTATTTTAATCATATTTGTTCAAATATAATGAAATGTGTAAATATTTTGGACAATATAAATTATAAAAATGTTGAAATAATAAAAATATTGGATGACTTAATGACATTATATTTAACAAAATTAAATCAAACTATTCAATGAATTTAACCGAATGGATTTTAAATCAATAAGACAAAAATATTTTATTTTTAAAAAGTGAATGGATAATTGATTTATAAAAACAGAACATACAAAATATATTTGAGTAACCAAACACCAAGAGGACATTAATTATAAAATAAATCAATATTTTAAACTCTAATAATTCTAAAGGTGTATTGAGGTTATGAGCTAATTATTATTTTAACAACGAATTGAACATTAAAAATTATTACAATTAAAATATGCTTGAATTCTTATGCTAACATCAAATACTTGACAGTACTATTATATAATACTGTACTTCACATAATTAATCTTGAGACACTCAACCATACTTCAATTCTCATACTTCATTAAGCATACCTGTGATGGTCTTAAGCCCATTTTCAATCTACATTGCTAAGCATTCCAATTGGAAATTGTGTTTTTCTTGCTTAAGTATGTGATTCTACCTGAACTTTTCGAAAAGTATAAAATTGTGAGATTTTTGTTTTGATCTGAGGTTTTGTGTTTTTGAAGAAAAGGATCTCCACTCATCCCTTAGCATTATAAAAATAACCTCAGATGTTGAATGAACTGAAACAAGATTTATTAAAATATTCGAGCCAGTACTGTGTCATTTTAAAAAGTATTTCATTTTTGTCATCTGACAGCATCTTATATGACGAACCTCAAAAAAGAAAATGGAGACCAAGGAATTGAATTTAGAGGTTTTGCCAAGAAAAGCAAGCTCATTACAAATTATGTATTTTAACTTTTATTTTTGAGTAGGTTGAACCTGTTATGATATGAAACTTCATGGTAAAAGTATAGGATGAAGACTTACTATATATATAGGTCATATATAATTGTAAGTTTTAAGAAACTTTAGAATCACTTATTTTGGAACAGTGATGATTTTTTTTTCAACCAGTTGATACAGAGATACCCATATTACTACTACTCCCATTTACCGAAATCTGTTTTATTGAAAGTTGGAGACGAAAGTAGAGGCAGTGTTATCTGTTTTGTTTAACATATTTGTATTTATTTTGAGGGCTGGAGTATTACGGTATAATTCCTTGATCCTCTTATATATGATACGTAAATTATAATATACAATTTGAGAAATATATAATTCTTATGTTGTGAGAATTAGCTCGCCTATTTATACCTTTTGGAAATCGAATCTGATCCAAATGCAATCTTTCATTTTTGGATCTGAGATTCCTTCCATAGGTTTCTAGAAGCTTTGTGAGTTTTTTAGATTCTCAAATAATTAATAATTAATTAGTTTTGTATTTAGAGAAATAGAATGTTCTGGAATGTTCTATTCATGGACATTATTTTCTGACATGTTTCTTTACTGCAGTCTTGTGATTGTTTAAATATCTCATTTTAATTGAATTAATTTTAAAACTTGTGTGGGAAATGTCTAAATTGGATTATACAAAAGAGCCAAAGAAACAGAGAGATCAAGAGGATATTAAAGAAGTAAAAGAAGGATTGGATATATTATTCACATTTATTGAATCCGGTTCTATTGCAGATCTGCTTGGAAAAACTACTTCTCTGTAGACTGGGATAAACTAGGTTATGAACAGAAGGAAAAGGATTGTGAACTTTGTCTAATACATAGCCCTTCTTATGGTTGTTTGTTAGCTATTGGGCACGAGGATACAGATATATTGTATATTGCAGCTTCATATAAACCACTTTTCGATTTTAGTAAGTTCAATTTTACCCTATGGACCAAAAACGACAGAACGACATATTACGAGAAACTCAACAAGGAGATCAAAGATGCCTACTTAAAAAACATCTTGCTCAAAATAACAGATATCCCTGGGAAAGGAATTGATATCAGGTTTATTAATGGCACTGATTAACTGAATTATGTTAAAAAGGTGGAATTTATATATATTAAGAACTATGACGACTACGCACATATGGCCTTCCTAAAATGTAGCAAAAAAGAAGCCATAGAGGCTATCTATAGAGTTGCATATCGTCAAGTTAGAAATGATGATCTTAAGGAAATCCAGATGTATACTAGAGCATTTTACAGAGATTTGTTGTATCCTGTTTATTTTGATATTGGTAATTATTATGGTATCGAAGCTGAATCATTAAGAGTTATTGGGCTTATTTACCCTTCAATTTCATTCGAGATGTTCTTTTATTTGAGAGCGAATTGGGCATTAAGGAAAGGTTACCATTTTGTGAGTGATCCTAGAGGTAGAATGTCAAGAATTGAGAGGATAAAAGATTCCGCTCCATCATATAGAAAGGTTGTACCATTATGTAAAAAAGATTACTGAAGAAGATAATTAATCAGGAATGAAACTGCTTAAAACGCATCGCGAGTAATAAATATTTCAATTATTTGCCTAACTGAATATTTACTGCTGTTGTATCTGTATGTTAAGAAAATTGTCACCAGCTCAGATTCTGTTTTGTTTTTCGAGTCATTTAAATGTATGCCAAACTCGAATATTGAGCTAAGTGAATTTTTGAGCAAATTTAGTTTTGTGCAAACTTCACTTAGCTCTCTGAGTATCCTATCATACCTAAAATTAGTTTCTTCATTTGGAGGGTACAACAGTTTGTGTTTAGTTATAAAATAGTTTAGTTTGATTGAGTTTGTTACAAACAATATTAAATAGCTTTGATAACTTTCTCTAAGCTTTGGAAGAACTTCGTAATACGAAATTTGCATTTGTCGATTCTTATGAGAACTTGAATAAATTAAATTAAATTCCTTATTTATCTCTGAGATATATTGGTCCAAAGCAAATTTATTTATGGAAGTAAAATAATCAATAATATTATACAATACATTACTTCTATCTTGGTGCATTTTGTTTATTGTGTTCAATAGCGATAAAGGCAGGTCATTTTTAGAATCACAGAATATAAAATGACACCTCTTAAAGCTTTTAATTGTATACATCGAAAACTTTTAGTCAGTCATGTTGCTATATAGTGAAATACCTTTTTTACTATTAATGATTAAGTATTCTTTTTCTAACAAGAAAAATGTGTCACGAATATTTTTACTGAATATTTGCCATATATTGTCAGCAAGGTCAACATTTTTTATATGCAATACCATATCTTCTTCTTCCTCTTCAAGTTTAGTTTTAATTTTATGCATAGTATTTGAATTACAGTTAATAGGTCTTTTAACTGTTTTGGAGATAAAATCATAGCTCGTATTGAGATCGGTGCTATTTTGTTGTTCATGTTCAACATAATATAAAGCAGCAACTAGATATTCACCTGCAACATTATTAGCTGTAGCTAGTTGATTTGGTGTGTCAATTTGATTAAAAGCTAATAGAGTGTAATCGTTCATCTCAAATTGCATTTTACTTTGTTTTGGTAATATTTTTATCTCTGGGATTATTGTACAGTTGAGTATACGTGAAATATATATTCTATTGTACGTTACTGTAGGAAAATGTTTAAAAAATATATACGTAATAATATAAAACTGTAACATTGTAAAAGGATTTGTAAAGTATACTTTTAATATCAATAGAACCATCCAAAATAATGGAATCACCTTAACTCATTTTGTGACGCAAGCGAATTCCACTCTTCCAAAGAAAAATCCTTGTGTGTCGTTTGTTTTTGTGATGGAACTCATGCTGGTGCTAAACGTAGGGTGCTTTCGGATAAATATAGCTATCTTAAAAGACAGGGTAATCATCTACTATGGAGCCGGTCTTACAAATGCATCACCAGCTATTTGCATATGAGAACTGTAAGGTTCTCGTGAGAATTCACCTGGCTTTTAGGTATTATTTCTTATCAAGTACTCAAACAAATTCATACATATATCTTAACTATTCTGATATTTACTTTGTCTAGTCTGCTTTTATTTGAAACAACAAACGTAAAGATCGTTGTTTCGATTCTTAAACATTAATTCACCTATTAACTAAAATACATTTGGAGTCGTTTATCAACTAGAAGATGTTAAATAGATTTAACTTACGGAAAATCCACTTCAAGATCATAATATATCGTAATATTGCACCACTTTTTGAATTATCTGAGTTCTTGCAGAATGAGAGGCAAACGTTTCATAAATTGGAGCAGTTCCATATTTGATTAGCTTTAACTGGATCCATGAACTCTGAATATTCTAATATATATGGCTTATATTTTTGTACATATCCAACTATTAATTTGAGCCAAAAATACTTTTTATATAAGATCTACTTTTGAAATAAGGCCAAACAAATTCTAATCTTAATAACCTTCTTGTTAAAGAACCTTCCGCCTTCCGGAAATAACTGACTTGGTGTCAAAGATTTAAAAACAGAAGATTTTAATTTGCCAATCGTAATTAATGGCAACAACCACAAATGCAATATAGGAGGTTATTAATCAAGTATCCATAAATGACATCTGTAAGGTTATAGATAATGGAAATAATGCTTTTGATAGTTTTGGGCAAAATCTGGAAAAATAAATGGTTCATGAATATGCATTATAAATTGTTCATTAATATACATTATAAATTTTTGTCATGGTAACTTCCAAACAATAATGTATGGCTGATCGATAATAAAAGCAATTATAAAAACCTTTATATTGGCCTGACGCATATAGCCTTCTTCTAATAAATATATTTGTTTGCTTTTATTGCTGTAACTCGGATTTTGTTGTGCGATACAAATTGTATAAATTCATAACATTTAAAAATTAAATCTTATAAATTTAATCGTTGCAGAAAAAATGATTTCTAAGAGAACTACGAGTTAATAAATCCACGAGATTGTTAATTTAGACTCAAGAATATATATTTACGGAATCTAGATATGATAAAATCAAACCTATTTCATTAATCTGATTTCTTTTAAATCAATTAAATTATATTCAAGGTACTTTGTAAATACTATTTCCTCTAACCTTAGGAACCATAGATGAATGAAAGTTAATATAGAAAATATATATATAAATGGTTTAAAAGAAAGAGCAATATACAACAAATCAATAAACTCATGAATTTTCGATATTCAATTTTGTGGAGCTATCTCTTTAGTAAAATATCATTAGTATATTAAAAATATTAAAAAAATAATACTATACCTCTTATTAACTAATTAAAATAATAAAGCAAATATTCTGTAAAAAGTTCAATTGAACATTTTCTTATATGGTTGGAGGCAATTACAATTACTTTTCTTTTGACAAGTCTTCAAAATTTAATTAAAACAAAATAAACTATTAGCAATGGAAAATAAAACATCCATCAGAGTGAAATTAAAACTTATTCAAATCAGAGTACTGCTCTATTGTTTTTACTCGTATTTTTGTAAATTAAAATATATCAATATATTTATTTATACTACTGTGTAATTGATTTCAATAGTGATGTTAAACCTTTAAGTTAATTTCATATATGAAAATGTTAATCACAAAGAGAAGTTTATAATTTGACGTGATTAACTTTTTAATAATTGATTAATCATGGCTTTTTACTGTTCAATAACTAAATTTTTAATTTGATTATATAAATTATAGAAGTAAATGTGCTAAAAATAATACATATTCATGATACTTGAAATTCTTATAATCTAGAACCAAATCAAGTAATGATAGTTAAAACAATAAAACCAACGAATGTTAAAACTGACGAAATACTAGCCTTAACCTGAAACCCAGCTCCTTCGTGCAAACTCGAAGTATTTGGATTGGATGAGTTAATATTAGTCGAACTTGAAGGACTAACAGAGTTTGAGGAGTTAGTTAAAGGTTCCGAAACCTCAGAAGTATGGCTAATTGATATTGTGGCAAAAGTTGAACCTTGGTAAGAGCTTTTAACTAATGTGGTTATAGAAGAATCGCTTAGCTGATTATTAGATCCGATGGAAAAATTATTTGAATTTATACTTTTTGTTGGTAAGTTATTAGTATCGCTAGCAACAGAAGTAGTAGCTTGAACGTTTCCAAAATCAGTACTGGAGTTAACTTGTTCATTAGCAGATGTGATGATTGGATTACCATTGGAATCAGTTTTGGAATGTTGATAATTAATGCTAGTAGCAGATTCATCATTTAAATTGGTATTAGTAAATGTAAGAGAAGATGAAACACTCACTAGCCCATTAGAATGTGTACTTACAGTGGACTCGGAACAATACGTTGTGTATTTTGTAACAGTTCCGCTGATGGTTGCAGTAACTGTACTTAAACTTAACGATTTATCGTTAGTGTATTTGCTTCTTTCAGACTCTGTAAAGACTGTAGATTCAGATACCAATGATATATATGTGGAAACTTCTGAATTAGAAATGCTAGAAATTGAGCTTTCTGAATTAACATTTGAATAGATAGAACTGTCAACGATTTCTGTATTTCCATTGGATTTGGAAACTGTGTAGGTTATTATCGCACTTGAGCTCGATCTAACTGTAACTGATTTTGCATTTACTGAAACGAATTCTGTTAGGCTTGACATATATGGTGAACATTCATCGGATGACATAAATGAAGAGGATGTATTGTTCAAATAAACATAGCTGGATTCAGTGTTAGTAAAACCAGAATGCGAAGACAAAGTATATGAATCTGTCATAATCGAATTACTAGTCACCACCTCGACAACACTAGATTCCGATAATACCGAAGAAATATCAATACTACTACTAACCAAAAATTCAAAACTAGACGAAACGAATGCAGAACTGTCAAATGATGTTCCAGATACCTCAAATGATTCCAACCCATCGCTCTCACGTAAAGATGAAAACAACGATTCACTAACATAACCGGTAACCAGATAAGTGGTGGATGTGGTGTAGACGTCGCCGTCGGAGTCGATGGTGGTGTAGAAGGATACAACATCGGTTTCGGTAACAGAACCAGAAACAATAGTGGTGGTGTATGGGGATGGCAATGGTTCACCAGAAGCTGAAGCACTGCCCGATGGCTCACCAGAAGCTGAGGCACTGCCCGATGGTTCCACACTGGAGCCGGCGGTAACAGCATAGGTGGTGGATGTGGTGTAGACGTCGCCGTCGGAGTCGGTGGTGGTGTAGAAGGATACAACATCGGTTTCGGTAACAGAACCAG